>CAKNWT010308751.1:0-16125 GCA_932066315.1 Andricus coriarius | reverse complement strand
GTAAAATTATAAATGATAACTTCTTGTTACATTAATACAGTTAATAATTATAAAAAATACAGAATTTCAGTAATAATTTTTCAATTTGCAACTTATAATGAAAGCAGTTACGGCTCTTTCTCAAATTACAACTCGCCATTTTTCGCAGATAACGGCGTTTTCCAAAAATTATGCAATAATTATTTTTAATGTTATTAAGAATTTAGAAGAATTATTTTTATAATCAGGAGCATCTTTTTTGCACGATTCCAACGATACAATAAAACTCGTTTTCGATTTTTTGTAGATAACGGTGTTTTTTCAATTTATGGCAGAATATTATCGATACATAACAGAAAATTTGTTGGTGGAATTTTATCATGACCTATAATTGCGTATTTAGTTCTTTATCTTTGTTTTCATTTATATACATAAGACAAAAACACAAAAGATAACGACAATGATTTTAATATTTGTTTTTACAGCCTGTAGCAAGCACACTGTGACACGTCTCGAATCTTTAATAATTCTGAAGTTTCAATGAGTAATACATCTAGAAAATATATGGAAAATTTTAAAATCAGATAACAATCTTCCTTCTTTAACATTACATATTTTGAAGAATATGGTTCTTATAATAATATGTTTCTTATCGGATGGAATTCATTAAAGTTTGTAGATATATCAGCCGCCATTTAACAAATCACAGTTCACACGAAATTGTCATAAAATCAGATTTCAGTATTCCATCATCGTCTGTTTATAAGAATGAAGATTTATACTGAAGGGATACTTCTGACGTTCGTGGGTGTCTTTCATTTCACATGTAAGTATAATATAATGTCATAATTAACATTATAAGCGATATTTATAACAAATATGACATATGTATGTCCTCGCGAAACATATTTACTGAAAAGCTTTATTTCAAATTTTCCAAAGTCATATTTTAGTTTGTAAACAATTATAACTAGGTAGGGCGCATTTTTTGCTAAAATAGTTTTTAAGCACTTCTGATGAAAACATGATGATAAGACAAAAGTTCCGGAAATCGTATTTGCGTGGATTGAACCTTCCCATTACATACAAGAGTCAAATTCTCAACAGGAAAATCAAACTAGACAAAATTTTAAGTAAATTATAAAAAAGACCTTCCATCTTTAATGGGTAAAACACGACTTAAGTACATTTCAGATAACAGAAAGGTGGTCATTATTTGCTGACCGGTGATTGTTTAACATTGTTAAAAGCTTATAAAGTATAAAAGTTTCATAAATGATCATTTTTTCTTACCAAAGTAGGTGCAGGCGGCAGTTTACCACCCATTCTTCCAAACACCATGCAAATAGAAATAAACGATGGCTCCATCTTTCATGCAGATGTCCGGTTAGTTATCCATCCATTTCTACCCAGATGGCTGTGCCGTGAGAGAGTACACATAAACACCTTTAAAATTCGGATAATCACGGAGTATGACGAACATTATAGGGCAGCAGTCGTAAGACATACTCCACTTCCGTTTTATAACCCTAAAAAGCATCTTCCAGAGTTTGCTTATGCACGCATAGGACTGAAGAGATTTTTTACAGCTGCAGATTTCCAATTGTACCCTGTCCACAAAGACGTTTTACCAAGTAAACATTTTATGTATATAGTAATTCCAAACGGTGATTCTCATATGGTATATCGTTCTAGTTTCAATACCACTTTTACCGCATGATGATGTACCCATTCCTTGAAAAAAGTTTTAACAATTCTATATTAGTATGATGTAGGAGTTTTAGAAGAAGAGTATAACATTTTTAACAACAGCTAAGTTGTAATAATTAACAGTTATGTAACAATACGCCATGTCTGTCATGTAACGAAACTTCTACTAAACGTTGCTAACACCCATAATCTATATGAATTCTGCTACCATGTTACCTAAAGATTCTAAAACAGCGTGGAAAATTTGTGTCAGAAATGAAGGATGTATTGTCTACATTATTTATAGAATTATTATCGAAAATCAGTATATCTTAAAAAATATTTTTCAAATTTTTAATAATAATCTTCAGATTCATATGATAAATTCAGCATGTAAACTTCCTTCATAGGTACTGATACTTCCGAATTCCTAAAATGAAATGGAATAAAAATATCCACTTATTGTATAATCTACGTGTATATATATATATATTTTACGAAGGGAAGAAACAATAAATATGTTTTTGCTATTAACATTTTTGTCAAGGATGCGGATATATTTTTAAACGACATAAGCACCGATTGTGAATATTCGAGTGTGCATATTATAAGCAGTTATTATAGACTTTATCTTGAAAACAAAATCTTGATCTTCCTTCAAATTTTAAATACATTTTCACCAGTTTTTATCAGGGTGTTAGATGCAAGCTCCAACATAAAATTCAATATTTTCGCATTACATTTAACACATCATTTTAAGTTTACGTCACAATCTTATGAGAATTTTGAGAATAGACCTTGAATACACAAAAATAATTGCATATTAACAGACTACCAAAACCTCCAAAAAAAATTACTACGCATCCACAACTTCTGAAATTTTCCTTAAAAAAGAACAAGGATTACTCATTCAAACTTGTGAAGGCATAGAATGAAAGGCATTGTGAAGGCCCTCGGTACCCTCATCAAAATTAAAAACATATGATGTGCTTCTAAGATTTCTAATGGTAGAAACGGCGTTTTTCTCTCCAGCAAAGAAATTTTAAAAGAACTCACTAAAAATCATAAAGACATCCTAGATAATTCATCAGCGTTTGGCAATACGACCCCTAATCAGCCCATCAAAAATAATCATTCTTCTGAATGTTTTACCAGTGATCTCCTATGAGATAATTTAAGAAGTCCAGAAAAAAGACATTAAGCAATCCTTCAAACTTAACTTCTTGAGAGCAGGCGTTGCTGAAAAACGATTTTCACACCTTCTTAGTTTCCATCAAAAAATGTATATCCAACGATATTAAGTAAACAGATTGCCTGAGTCAATGCTTATTCAGTACGAAGACACCGCTTATCGACTCTTCCTCTCCTCGAAAAATAACACCTGCTTTATTTTTAAACAAGCCGGACACTTCGGTAATCACTGCATATCCAACAATAATAACTATCAATAATCTCATGATATCGAACCCTACTAAAACAATAGCGATTAGCAATCTTTTCCATTAATTTAAGTATTTCCTTTGGAATTTCCTAATATGCATCAGTGTCAAAACGTATCCAAACGTCACCGATCCCAGAACAATAGAAAAACAAAAAACCCCAAAACATCTGATAACACCAACAAACCGACAGACGGCGAAATACCATACACGGTGCTTATATACGGAAAAAAAGTTTGCCTGATATGTAGCTAAAAAAAAACTGCGGGATTTCTTCGTAATGACTCTAGATGCTAGAAAATCATCTTCCCAAAATCTTGATAATTAATATATATATAATAATAATTTCGATATAATATGTTAAACAAAAATAAATAAACTTCAAATATGAAGAGAAGAGAACTCAATGGTGGCATTTTTCAGTCTTTGCGGATATGAAGAGTCAGTAATAAGGTTGATTTTTCGTCTTTCCCAACATTTTAGAAACTTTCTATGTGCCGCTTCTCCGGCTTGCTCCGACCATAAGCCTAAACTTTGGGTATTCAATAGTTCCAGGCATTGTGTCAAGTGCTGCATCAGGACATGCATTTTCAGGGTTTCGGTTGTATTTGTGCTTAACAATGCGCTGTGCAATTCTTTAATGAGCTTTCCTATATCCGCAATCAGATCAAGTCTCTTGATCGAAAAACATGAATTAACAATTTTATCCATTATTTTAAATGCAGAAACATAGGGTGTGATGGCAAATGGACCAATGTCCACACAAATTTCTCGATCAAAGTGTTTGTAAGCTTCTCTTAACAATTCTCTGCATGCACTGCCTGCAAATACCTCTCCATGATAATTCTTTGAGACTAACTTTAGTTTTAAAGGCCACAAAAGAGCTTTCTCTCGACCGACGAGGTGCACTAGACCATCCCAAAACAAATGTTTAACAAACCCTTGTAATATATGAAGTTCTGGAATTTTACATTTATCAAGAATCAACAAATCGTCTTTTTCTTTGAAAAGTGGCTCATTTATAGTACTGTGGCGTTTCTTATCTAACTTTTTATTTTTGTCAAGCGAAATGAACTTGTCATAATCTTTTTTTCAAATCACCAAATGTTTTAAGAGGTAAAACTTCCACTTCCTCGGACACATGATTTTCGTTAGCGAATTTCCTTAAATCTTGAAGACCAACAAAGCAATAAGGACAAGAATACATTGACGTTGCGGTTTGTTGTCCATTCACAATCAGTAATATTTTGAAATCAGAAACAAATTTGAAAGGAATATTATTAATGTTCACTAAATTGAATAGAAGTTTAACATTTTCATAGCTTTCTTTGACGTCAGGTACTATACACAGCATAATCAGTTTTTAACACTTTTTTCTGCATTTGATGCTTTCATACGTTTTTGAGAATCAATTCTTCTTTGTTTTTTATGTATATCATTTCCTAAATCAGTCTCAGTTGGTGTGTGAGGAATTATTGACAAGCAAATTTTAAAAAAACCCTGACCACCATCTGCCATTACTTTAACGAGATAGTCACCAACAAAATTACGTCTTTATAATACAGTTTCAAGCAGGTTTTCAGCATCAGTCCAGACGACGGGTCTCATTTCTTTTTTATAAGAATTCTTAGTATCAAATTCTAAACTATCAATATTGTAGATATCTTTTCATAATTTTGTTCGTTCACTAACGTGATGTGAATAATGAGCAGTCACAGACTTTCGACCAGCAGAATGTCGAATAAAAGTGGTCAAGTTATTCATATATCGAATTGAACATCCAGTGTTTGTATGGAAAGTATCTGATTCTTTTAATGAAAATATGACTGCAGTAATCTTTAATTGAAGAAATATTCGTTTTCTACGTCCTTGAGTGTTCAGCGTAATAGAATCAGTGTTATTACTTTTAGCTTTTTGGTTGACAATTTCCGACGCAATATATTCTTGCTGCTTATCTGGCAATTCATTTACAAGTTTCGCAACATTTTTTCGAGCTACATGATCTTGCTTACTACAAGCATGCCTTTTACCTTTGTGAACTTCAGTCTTACAAATTTTACAAATTGTCATTGTATTTGACTGAACAGAAGTTTTTACTTTGGGAAGCGAAGTTATTTTTGAATTTTTCGAGCCATACAATCCATTTGAAGCTGTAATTTTAGTACTCACATCTTTTTTCACTCCTGTTGCGTTACGCGGATGTGTTTTCGATCTGCCAGTCAAGCATATGTAACAATTACTAGTTAAACCTACTTCCGTTGATGCATCATTCATCCTCGTCATCTTGGGTAACAATATGTTTTCATAGTTAGGCATCGTTGGTAATGGCCTCTTTAAATCATTATTCTCATGTTGAAGTAATACTAAATGACATGTAGCACATATACTCAAAGGAAACCTTTCATCTTTCAAGTTATAATTTTTCTTCATATTCTTTTCAATTCTCTTGATGAGTACTTGCACAACTGGAATGTGTAGGCATTATAGAAAAACTTTTCAATACATAAATTTCACGATATACAAATCAACATTGATTATCGACAACGTGTAATACTTTTTTGCACAAACTCAGACGTACGTTTCCATAACGTCATGAGATTTGAAGACGACCGAGTGGCGGCGCTGGCTATACTTTAAGCCGACAATTATTCAAATGCATGGAGAAAATGCAAATTTAATTTATTTTAATTGTTAAAATACGTTTTTTGCATATATTTATCTCGGAAAAATATTTGGTAGCATATTAACCCTCAGAGGCCATACAAGTGCAAATCGGGCAGGCCGAAAATTTCAAATGTCCCTCCCTCTCCGGGCACGCACTGTAGAGCTCCCAATCTTGTACGGTAATTATGTCTATAGTTCGGCTTAACTGTCGAGCAACAGTTTAACGTCAGTCGCTCCACAGCTGCTCTGCTGGAAACGCCGAAAAGTTACCTTAGGCCAAATTTGCACCCGTTTGGCCTCGGCGTCACAAATGAGGTTCTTTTAATTCTTTAAACAATAAAGCAGCCGACTCGCGACATATATATGTATGCATATGTGTATATTTAATTTCAATCAATTATGGATGTATTATGTACCAAATTTTTTAAAGAAACACATTTTTTGTACTGGACATGATTTTTTACCTTTTTAAAATTATCCTTTTTCAAGCAACTATTAAAAATAGTTAAAGTATAATTTATCGAATAAACAATTTTTTTCATTACAATAAACTTATTTATCTCCGTTTTCCCAAAGTTTCATTGATATATATATCAAATAAAAAGATACAATTGTTTGCGTAAGAAACTAATTTTCCTAAAAGTTTATTTAATAATTTCTATATTTTATGTGATAATTCAATTTAACAGTTTTGGCGATAAAATATTTCAGTTCCTGAAGAAATTTTACGCCGAAATCATATACTTTATATGTTATTAAAATTAAAAATGCAAGAATATAAACAATTAAAATCGTGAAAACCAGATTTGCACCCGTATGGCCTTCGCGTTACTGGAGAGAGGTATGGCCTCTGAGGGTTAAATATCCAATAAATTAATAAGTACTAATAAAAAGTGAAGAAAACCTTTTTTTTTGATGATTAAATACGAATACACTTTTCACAGAGTACCAATAATAATTCTACAAAGTGAACATTAAATTTTTAGCATTGGCATATGTAAATATTGTAAGCTGTGAAAATAGTACATTTTTTATTGAATGTTATTTTTATTGACATTTATGGTGGTTATTGAAAATTTAAATTAACGCTTAATTGAACTAAATTATAAAAATTTATATATGTATTTTTTTTGAAGCTAGAAAATAATTGACTTTTTTTCGTTAAAAATATTTCGAAATAATTTTCAATTTTATCTTAAAATTAATTTTTCAAAATAAAAAATCATTTCGATTTTCTCAGGAATCTTTCAAGAAAAACTTGTTTATTTTCTTGAAACCTTTTGAAACTCTTAAAAAGTTCCTTATTTTCGAAACTTCAAAGATCTACATTTAGTTTTAAGTTTCTTGAAATTGCTTCACGTTAAAATGTTTTTTTTTAAATATTGCTAAAAATGAAAAAATTTCTTTTAAATTCAATTTTTTCAAATTTTATCTTCAAATTAATGTTTCAAAATTAAATATTATTTAAATTTTCCCAGAAATCTTAACATAAATTTTTTATTCTCTTGAAATCTTTCAAAATTCTTCAAAAACTTATTTTTTCAAAATCTCCAAAAATCAAAATTTTGTTTTAAATTTCTTGAAATCGTTCCAGATTTTCAATTATTTTTAAAACGTTTTCAAAACTTCTCAATATCTTTTTAAATAAGTATAATTTTTCCTAATTTTTTTTCAAAATTCTGCAAAATGAAAAAATTGCCTTAAAATCTTTCAGAAACTTTTCTGACAATTTTGGGAATCTTTTGAAATGTTTAAAAATGTTTTTCAATTTCATCTTAAAATAAATTTTTCAAAATAAGATTTACTTCAGTCTTCCCAAGAATCTTTAAAAGAACACATTTTTAATCCGTTGAACATTTTGTTTTTACATTTCTTGAAATCGTTTCTAGTTTTAAATTATTCTTAAAATGTTTTCGAAATTTTCAAATATCTTTTAAACTGGTACGAATTTTCCTTTAAATTAAAAAAAAAAATTGCTTTAAGATCTTCCAGATTCTTTTTCGGCAATTTCGGAAATCTTTGGAAATGTTTTGAAATCTTGTTCAATTTGATCTTAAAATGAATTTATCAAAATAGAAAATCATTTGAATTTTGCAAGGAATCTTTAATAACTTGTTTATTCTCTTAAAACCTTTCAAAATTCTCAAAAACCTACTTTTTTCTAAATTTTCATAATCTACATTTCATTTTAAATTTTTTGAAATCGTTTTAAATTCTTTGAAATCTTTTCTGAATTATTTTTGCACCTTTTCAAAACTTCTTTATATTTCTTGAATAATGTCGAGTTTTTTTTAATTTTTGTAATCGTGCAAAAAATCTTCTACTTTCTTTTTCGCCATTTTAGGAAATCATTTAAAATCCTTCAAAATAACAACTTTTTATCAAAAATTCTTCCAGATTATTGTTTGTCAGTTTTCGAAATCTTTTTAAATGTTCTCTTAAAATTGGTTTACCAAATTAAACATTAATTAAATCTTCCCAGGAATTTTAAGAAGATTCCTTTATTCTCTTGGAACCCTTCAAAAGTTTAAGAAACCTTTTTTTTTGAAATTTTCAAAATTCTTCATTTTTTCTTATTTTTCTTGAAATTGTTTCAAGTTTGAAGTTATTTTTTAAATCTTTTCAAAAATCTTTTCAATTTTCCCATGAAATTATTATTTTTAAATAAAAAATCAGATAAGGTTTTCCATAAATCTTTAAAAGAAAACTTTGTTATTGTCTTGAAAGCTTTCAAAACTCTTAAAAAGCTTTTTTTTTTGCGAAGTCTTCTAAAATCTTGCAAAATTCAAAATTTTTGCTTTAAAACCTTCTGTATTCTTTTTCGAAATCATTTTTGGAAATTTGTTAAACAATTCTTAATATCTTTTAAAGTGATTCGAATTTTTCATAATTTTTTTTCAACTGAACAATTAAAAAAAATGCTTTAAAGTCTTCCAGATTATTTTTCGACGATTTTGGAAATCTTTTGAAATCTTTAAAAGAAAACTTTTATTCTCTTGAAACCTTTCAAAATTACTAAAAAGCATCTTTTTTCGAAATCTTCAAAAATCCACATTTTATTTTAAATTTCTCAAAATCGTTCCAAGGCTTAAATTATTTTTGAAATTTTTTCAAAACTTCTCAATGTTTTAAAAAATGAGTAGCATTTTTCCTAAAGAAAGTTTAAAATTCTGCAAAATAAAAAAATTTCCCTAAAATCTTCCACATACTTTTATGACAATTTTGAAAATCTTTCGAAATGTTTTTAAATCTTGTTCAGTTTTATCTATAATATAAATTATTATTGAATCCTGAAATTAAATAATTAGGAAATATCACATATTGATATTATTATTGATTATTTTTAAATATTTAATTGTAGATTTAAAAAATTAAATATTCTTGAATTTTAAAAATATGAAATTACAACAATTATTCAATTTTCAAGAATTATATTTTAAAGGTATGTGATTTAGAGAATTTGTTTGAAATAGTTTAACAATTAAGATTTACGATGGAAAATTTTTCTATGATAACAATTTGCAATATAAAAATCTTCAATTTTAACAATTCAAGGTTCTACAATTTTTAAAATTTTCAATATAAATTCTTCAATTTTAATTATTTTTAATTTAAATGTCTTTAATTTTAAAGATGTATACATAAACATTCTTTTCTCGTCTTTCTAAAACTTGCATAATTTTTAAATTGGAAATTTAAAAAATTAAAAACTCCTTAATTTAAAAAAATTACAGTTCAATTTTTCAAATTTTAACAATTTGCAGTTTAAATGACTTCAATTATAAAGTTTTGAATTTTTAATCTTCCAAATTGATGCAAATGTTAATAATTAAAATTGATGAAATTTCAAATGTAAATCATCAAAATTGCAGAATATTTAATCGTAAAACATAAAACTTTTATCATTTTCATTTGAAATTTTTTTAAATTAGGAAATCTGAAATTTTCGAGAATATCAATACAAATTTTTAGAATTTTAAAGAGTTACATTTAAAAATTCTTGAAATAAGAAAATATGGATTTTCAAATTATTTCATCATTAACACTTATATTTTGAAGGGGTGCAATTTTTAACGTTTATTTTAATACTTCAGTTATAAAGATTCACAATAGAAAATTCTTCAATGCTAACGACTTTCGAATTAAAATTCGTGGGTTTTGAGTATTATATTTAGAATTGAAGACTCGAATTGAAAACTCGAAACATTATTTAAAAATGAAATCGTTTTTACCATACTAAGATTATAATAAAAAATATTTTAACAAACGAATAAAATATCGTAAAACATGTTCTTCAAATCTTAAGTCTGAAATAAATTATTAATTTTTACATAAATTAAATATTGAACAATGCATTTAATACATTCTCAAACTCACATTATAATGAGATCCTCTTAATAGAGGTAATGAGATCAGAAACAGCGTGGTTGGTCATTAATAAAATTGTATTAATTTTCTTTCAAAATTTCCAACTAATTGTTTCGACTTTAAACCATTGTAAAGCTTTAAAAACATTACTGTTTGCCTATTATTAAGTTGATGCAACTATAAAAATTCAATTAATAAAAAAATCAATTAAAAAAAATTATTTCAATAAACAGGAGCACCTTTTTCACGATTCCAACGACATGAAGAACTCATTTTTTAATTTTTTTTAGTTGATAGTGTTTTTCCAAATCATGGCAGAATATAATCGATACATAACAGAAAATTCGTCGGTGGAATTTTACATAGCCTTATTATAGTGTATTTAGTTCATTATCTTTGTTTGCGTTTTTATACATTAGACAGTAGGATAAAGTGGGGCATGATGTCAGTGCGGGGCACGGTGACTTTTGCAAATAATTCTCGTGTTTGTTGATTATCATATTAGTTTTGTCACATAGAATAGCTTTCTTGAGTACCAAAGAAAGCTATTTCACGTAAAAAAACTAATATGAAAATATACAAATACGATCACTAGTTGAAAGAGTCATCGTGTCCCGCACTGACACCATACCCCACTTTCCCCTAACTGGAAAGATAACGAAAATGATTTTAATTTCTGTTTTTACTTGCACTACCATGTGCACTATAACACATTTCGTAGTTTTTAATAATTCTGATGTTTAAATATGTAATAAATCTAACAAATGTATGTGCAATTTTAAAATCAGATAAAAATAATCTTCCTCCATCAATACTAACTATTTTAAAGAATAAACAATTGGTTCTTATCAGATGGAATTGATTGAAGTTTGTACATATAGCAACCGTCATTTATCAAATCATAGTTCACACGAAATTGTCCCAAAATCAGATTTGAGTATTCCATCATCGTCTCTTTATAAGAATGAAGAATTATACTGAAGTAATACTCCTGACATTTGTGGGTGTTATTTGTTTCACACGTAAGTATAATTTAATATTATAATTAATATTATTATTGATATTCATAACAAATATGTCATATGAATGCGCTCTCAAATATGCTCACTTGGAAGCTTTCATTAAAAATTTTCCATGCCTAAAGTGCCTAGCGTTCACATTAATTTCTAAAATTTTTAAATAATCTTTGCTGACAGAGTACCCCAAGTATCCGATTAATATTAAATACATCTTTTAGTGCTCGAGCCATCATAACAAGGTAGAGCGCGTTTTTTGCTAAATGCGTTTTTGAGCATTTCTGATCAAAACATGATGATAAGACAAGGGTCCCAGAAATCGTATTTGCCTGGATTGAACCTTCCCATTACATGCAGGAGTTAAATTCTCAACAGCAAAATCAAACTAGACGAAATTCGAAATAAAATAAAAAAAAGGACCTTCCATCTTCAATCAGTACATTTTTTAATACAGAGAGATTCCTACGCATGGAAAGTGTTAATGTTCCATGGCAATAAGATGTAACCTATAAAGGCTACAACATTTTTTCAAATAATTTTTTGGCCGAATTTTGCCCCCTCTCACTTATCTAGTAGCAGTTTTCTAAAAAGCTTGCATGAGATGAGCTACTATTAAAAAATTAACAGGAATAACTTGCCCTTGAGCATAACAACTACGCAATTTCTCAAATCGTTAAAATTCTTCTTCTATAAAATTGTTTAAAAAATAAGATGGAACTATTTTGTCTGAGTCCACGAATTTTAAATGTGGTAGATATGATAGAGTGGTATAGAAAGTATTCTTTAACGTAGTAAAGGCTGTGACTATTGAACAGCTTACTTTTTTTGAACAAAAAAATATAATCAAGATGAAAAAAAAATTTTACAGGCGATTTTCTGAATGCCTTCCTATCTGCCAAAAAAATTGGTGTAGTGCAGATTGGGAAACCTCATAAAACTTGAAAACTAAATGTAAAAAATTATTCTAAATCATCACAGTGAACCTTTTGGAAAATATTTATTTGTTCCATTATAGGTTTTTAGCATAATCTTTTAATAGCTTTAACCAAACTCTCGAAATCAGTGACTGGGAAATATTCGTGCAAAGCAGAAGAAATGTGGAAAATGACTTTATTTTTTTATCTTTGATTGTTATTGGTCCTGAGGATTCTGAAAAGTTTAAATAATTTAGAATCTAATGCTAAGCGTCTTGGTTCTACACTTCGGTAAAAACTGTTTTCGAAAATTCTTTTTCTTTAATTTTAATAATCTTCTCATGAATGCCAAGTTTTTTCACATATCTGCAGATCTAAACAGACTCCATAAATTACTATTACAGCTTTCTGTTTAATCACCCGCAGGAGATAACGTATATCTAATAGACCGTTCTCAACAAACAACTTTAAAACCTACCGATGAAAAGAGCAGAACTGTTTATTCTTGGATTCATCCACAGACAAATATTGTTAAATTTTTCAAATATTTAGTTTAAAATGTTCGTGTTTCAAAAACTTACATGAAGAATTGGTAAATTAGAAAGTGTTGAATTATAAATGTCTCAATTTAAAAAATTTTGAAGATGTAGGAAAAAGTCGTGAGACTTTTTCTTTAGTTTAAATTAATATGGAAGTAAGCCTGCTTTTTATTATTAATAACAAAAAATGTTCATCATCAATTGCAGGATTTTTTTCATTATCTTATCAAACTTCTCCCATCTCGGTACACAAATGCATCAATTCACACAAGCTGTGAGGTGTGTACTCGCCACCGTATTCAAACATTTCAGCGCTAATACTGGCTACATTAGCAATCTAACCGTTTTTCAAGTTCTTTATTATATCCCTAACCTCAGTAACACAGATTTTCTCAATTGAGTTTTCTGATGTATTATGTTCTATATCGCAGTTCTGGTGCTCTATTGCTTCATCTCATAATAATTTTTCAAAAAAAGTCTTTTAAATCGTCTATTATCCTATCTGTATCATATAGAATTTCACCTTTGCTGTTTCTCATGCTGACAAACTCTGTACTTTTACTTTCCTTCATAGATTTATATATCAGTTTCTTGCTTCCTTCAAAGACGTTTTGAATTTTCTTCTCTTCTGCTCTGATTTTATCTTTACTTTCCTTGCCTAGTCGTTTCTTAGTTCGTTTATCTTATTCTGAAAATCTATTTGCACTTCCGGTTTCTGTAACTTTTCAATCTTGATTATCGTTTCTTTCGATTTTTCGGTTCTCTTTCTACTCCATCCCCGCCCTAAGTTTATTTTAGAGACTAGAAAGTAATGATCAGTATTGCACTCAAAACACCTTATGACTCTTGTAGCTTTTACTAATGCTCTTAGTCTTTCATTTTCAATAACGAAGTCAATTATACTGCGGTTATTTCCTCTAAACCAGGTGTACATTTGGATTACTTATGTATAAACCAAGTATTTGTAATAAGTAGGCCCTTTTCTAAGCATAAGCTAACTAATCTTCCCCCGTTATAATTTTTTCTTGGGTTCCACAAAATCAACTAGCATCCTTTTTGTATCCGTACCCTGACGTTGAACGCCGATGTATCCGTTCATATCTCCTAGCAGAATGATTCTTTCACCATGGCCGCAAATACTTGTTGTATCATTAAAAGTGTCCCAGAAGGCGTCTTTGACTTCTCTTGGATCACTATCAACTGGAGCATAGCACGCCATGATAAATAACCTTCCGATTCCTACTTTCATTCTAACCCACAACAATCTGGGAGATACAAAATCATGATCTCTGAGATGCTATCTGGCTTTTTCATTCATAATCGAACTGACCTCTTCACTACTGTGTAATTCATTATCTACTCCTGACCATATTTCAAAACTGCCTTTTAATACCCCATTTTCTACGTTTCTACTTTCGCATCCTTTTTTCTTTGTTTCAAGTACACATAAAATATCTAGCTTCTTTACGTGCATAGTTTCTCATAATTGTCTTATTTTAAGATCTTTTCGAAATCATGCCCAAGTTAAGTAGTGATTTGTCGTATGGTTGAGAGTCTAGTTATAACGTCAGTCTCACCGAATTTTGGTTAATGAGGGGGGGGGGCATTAATTGTTTAAATACAGTGAACCCCGGAAATAGTATCGGTTTGGGCTTCTGGAAAATAGACCAAAGATCGAAAGTCGAATTTTTGGACCACCCTAGTCTTGATAAGCTGACCCTTGGATTCAGAGTGTGAAAGCGCATAGAAAAGTTAATTCATAAAGAAATGTTTGATTTCATAACTACAGTGGTCATTTTTTGCTCACCGGTGATTGTTTAAACTTGTTGAAAGCTTATAAAAGTACAAACGTTTTATTAATAATAATTTTTTCTTACCAAAGTAGGTGCAGGCAGCAGTTTTCCACCTATTCTTCCAGACACTATGCAAATAGAAATAAATGATGGATCTATCTTTCGTGCAGATGTCCGGCTAGTTATCCACCCATATCTACCCGCCTGGCTTTACCGTGAGAGAATAAACGTAAACACCTTTGAAATTTGGATAATAATAAATGATGACGAATATTATTGGGCTAGTGTCGAAAAACATACCCCACTTCCCTTTTATAAACCTGCAAAGCATCTTCCAGAGTTTGCTTATATACGTATAGGAGAGAAGAGATTTCTCGCAGCTGTAGATTTCCAATTGTACCGTGTTCGCAAAGGCGTTTTACCAAGTAACAATTGCATATATATGGCAATTCCAAACGGTGATTCTCATATGGTATATCGTTCTAGTTTTAATACCATTATTACCGCATGAAGATGTACCCATTCCATAAAAAAAGTTGTAACAATTCTGTAGTAGTGTGATGTAAGTGTTTTAGAAGAATGTAACATTTTTTCTGTAGCTTGTTTACGCGCATAAACTATAACAATTTTGTTACAGTGTTACGTGAGTGAACTGTAACGGCGTTACGATGTAGTCATGTAAGTTGTGTTAATGTACAGTAGTAACCCAACGATTCTAAAATGGCGTGAAAAATTTGTGCCCGAAATGCAGGATGTATTATCGACATTAGTTACATAATTATCACCGAATATAAATATTTTCAGCATATAAATTTCCTTATTAGGTATTGATACTTCCAAATTCCTAAAATGAAATGGAATAAAAATATTCAATTATTGTATAATCTCATATTTTTGTTAAGGATATGAATATATATTATATTTTAATTCGATGTAAGCACCGCTTGTGAATATACGAGTGTACATATTATAGGCAGTTATTATAGACTTTATCTTCAAAATCAAAGCTTTATCTCCCTTCAAATTTAAAATACATTTTCGTCAGTTTGTATGAGGGTGTTAGATACAAGCTGTAATATAGAATTAAATATTTCTGCATTACATTCAACACATAATTTTAGTTGCCCTTCAAAAAATCCTTAATCAAATATGGGACAGGTCATTCGAACCAGGCCTCACATACCGAAATTAAAGAAGAAAGCAAAAAACGAATAAACATTCGCAAAATTTAATTTAGCAGACACTGAAGAACAGATATAAATGTCCTAAGACCTCTTGCCATATACTGACAATGTCACTGACAGGTTAAATGGAACGATTTTGGAAAACCGAAAATACACCTGAGGGTGAGATTTTATCGCAAGAAGAAAACGTGTGCAAATTTCATTATAAAGAAAATACATGTCAAAATGAAGAAAGCAGAAGATGTATTATTAGACTTCCATTCAAGGAAACCGTAGACGATTGCGACTTATTAAATTTATTATAATCAAATTCTTAATTCAAAAATCTAGAAGAAAGTTTTCATAAAAACCAAATTCTGATTCATAAAGTACAGGCATAATAATTTGTACTTTTAGTTTGTAATACTTATTTTGAAAAACAAAATACATTAACATTGCACGAACTTTGATATCCCTGGTATATTCCCAGAATATTCCAAGAATAGCTCATTAATCGTCAAGTATTATGTGCCAACCATGTCCCAAAGATATCATGATTCT
>CAKNWT010308750.1:0-16097 GCA_932066315.1 Andricus coriarius | reverse complement strand
GGCAAAGTGATGACAACCAAAATGAAAAGTTTTTAATGTGTAGTGGTGAAGGGACTGTCTTATGTGTTTTCAAATGCGCTCATATGCGCAAAGAAATTTTTTTTAATATCTTGAAAATTGCCCGAGATATGGAGGTCATAAAGTTTTTCAAATTTTATTAATTTGGTACATTTCCATGAAAGTGAGTACAAAGGGGGTTTTTCGGGCACAGAATAGGAATGTGGCGTAAAATTAAAAAGCGTTTTAAATTTTGATAATTTTATAAAATAAGTGGTTTTCCATGAATTTCAGTATGGCCGGGAGGAGGAGATCGGGGCGCCGAATAGAAATTTATACTTGACCTGAAATTAATTTCACTATTTACACTTTGGAATGAAAATTGTCTTTTAATTCATTTTTTTTTTTGAAAACAGATAATTAATCAATTGTTAAATGATATTCCAATTGAAAGGGTAAACAAATATCATTTTTAATACGACTAGTATCATCAATCGCCGTGCATTTTTTTGCTCTGAGGGAAAAATTAATTTTTAATACAAAATAATGATTTTGAATACTATTTATCTGTCAAAAGTTTTTGAACACTTATATTCGGGCTTAAATTATATGTTAGGAATTCAGCTTGTTTATAAGATACTTTTATGTAATTTTCCTAAGATTCTTGAGGGAATAAGACGATTTTTTGAAGATTTGAAGTATGCGTATGTCGCAAACGAATCTAGAAAGTTTTGAAATTTTTTTTTATTTGACTGGATTTTCAAAATTATAGGACAGATTTGAGTCAGTTTAAAAATATTTAGGACCTCTAGAAGTTTAAAGGAATCTTTAAATAGTGTATGAATTTGCGGAAAACGTATTGTTTAGATTCGGAATTTTCAAAATTCGGTGTTATTACAAACTGTCAGCAATTCGTTTATTCTTGATGTTTCCTATTTCGGAATTTGGGAATATTGTCGGCAATTTAATAATTTTCGGAATTCTCTATTGCGAATATTTTCTTTTTCATAATAATATTAATATTCAAAAATAAAACCTAAATCATTACAAAAATTTACAGAAATATCATCGTCGGAGCCTGTAAATTTTTATACCAGAACCAACCATTTATCATCCTTACCCTCACAGAAATTTTGCCGTGGCCCCGACCGGGGCCCAATCTGGTCAAATCGGGCCCAGATCGGGAAGCCAGGTCGCAACAGACCCGTGTTGAAACGCACAGCCCAGTCTGGGCCGAACTTGATAGCCCGATCAGTGCGCCGGGTCAGTGCTAACTCGGTATCCTATCAGGTCCCGATTCAGTTATAATAAAAATTATGGGGGATTTTCAATCTAAATAGTTAATAGTACACAATATAAATTGAACGGTATTATTTATTAATTAGAAATTATGATAATATACTTCAAGTTTTTCGTTGTTTGCGATTGCCGTCCCAATATTTAGCATTGCTAAATAGTGTGCTTATGTAAGAAAGCTCTTCCTCCTCTCTGACCTTGAATTTGGCACAAGCTACATCTAAAAATACAATGAAATTTTAGTTTTTAGTAAAGAGCTTGAATAGTATTTAAATTTAATTTAAATTATATAATGTAATTTTCATTTTGAGGTTAGGTTTCACTGACTTACTTACTTTCACTCGACACTTCACGTTGAAACGGTTCAGTATAACTTTATTAATCATAATTATAAAATTTACTCAAGAGGGAGTGAGAAATAAAATATATACGCCACTGAGTGACTTGCGAATTCCTTATAGCGAAAGGGTTATATAGATCGCATGTACCGCTACGAGAAACAGGTGTGGTTGCGTGCGCAACCACTCGAAGAGTGGGGATACGTGAGGTCCGCGACTAGAGAACCGCCATCATTTCCGAATAACGAGGAGATCGACAGCACAGTGCGTTCACTACGTGGGACTTAGAGGGGGAATTAGAGAGCACGACATTTAGCGAATGCGACACCAAGTGGGAATAGAATTAACTAAAGCGCATGCCGGCGAAACCCCCGCCCCTCACCCCGACCTAACCTGCAAAAAATTGAAAATATACGAAGACCATTTAATTATCAATCAGATTTCATTCTGAAAAAATGTGTTGAGTATAAGAATGAAACAAAAATTTGAAATATAAAGAAGATAGTACTATGAAATATATTACCAGACAAAAATGTTGCCTTTGGAAAATAAATGTTTCACTTTTATACATAACACATTTCTCAGGATGGAATCTGCTAGATAATTAAATGGTTCTCACATATCCTGTAATAATATGAAGAAATGTTGAAGACCAATTCATAAATTTCTTAAATTTGCAAACCTACTAAATAATATAATTATAAATTGATGAAATCATTTGAAACAATATGTACTTTGCACATCAAATAAAATATATTTCAATGTGGTAAACATCAAGTTGTTGACATGTGTTGGCATGACAACTGTGTTGACGACAGAATCCGCTGGCGCCGCCAATCGGGAATAGAAATAACTATAATTGGTCTCATTTTTCTCCATTAGAGTGAACGCACTGTGATCGACAGTCTGCGCTGAATGGTTCTGGAGAACACTACGTGCAGCGTTTGACGCTTTTCGATTGCATGCTCTTCGAGGAATTTTGTTCGCCAATTCAAAGGGTCGCGATCTAGGAAGCACGTAAAAGATAAATGGGGAAAACTGGACTCTCAAAGTAATTTCTTTTTCCAATTCCCATAGTAGTAATTTTTATTATACAATTTTATTACTTTTAGTGATTTACCACACTCGTGACCTGTCATGGTTACGATTGATTAGAGCTATGTTGGAGACTAACGTCGTTCATTCTTTTTCAACCCACTAAAATGTGGGAGCACAAAAATGCCAATGAAGTGACTTTAAATTAGTCCTGAGTGTTTGACAATATTGAGTTTGTGTGAGAAATTTTGTTGGTTCATCCGTAATGTATCGGCCGATTTCATGCATCTCTATTCAGACTTTCAACCCGTTTTCATACGGGAGCTCATCTGAATGAGATTGAGAAACGCTGTGCATAATAAGATCACGAATTAACGATCAATACCCTTGATAGGAAAATCTATGGAACCTTAGGAATTAGTGAAATTCCCAACATAGACCCATGAATTTTCCAGACTCAAGGATTAAAGATCACTAAAAGGTAGATCATTTCCGTTTTAAAATTAATTGGGCGCTGATTGAAAGGCCCAAGATTAAGTTTAATCAATTTAATCTAAAAACAAGAGTAGGAAAACAAGACAAAACGTTGTATTGCAAATACGGCACTATGGTTTGCACAAAATGGCGTCTTGTTTGTAGAGTCGTTTAGATTTGAGTCTCAGTCTTTCCTAAAGGGAGAGAAAATTTTTAGCAGTCCGCTCAAAATTACGCACGTAATACGTGATCCATAGTCAGTCAAATTTACACTCGAAATCTTAATTTCAGGGAGAGAATGACCTAATCAAGCGTGACCACTCCATAAAAATCACGATAATCTGCGCAATTCTGACTTCGCTTCTGTATTCCTGCATTTCCCTGATGCTCTTAACAATTTTTAAGTAAAATCACAATCATGATATCGTTTCAAATGAGAGCAATTTTGACCCCGAAGACGAGGACAACTATATTTGCAAAGAATTTTTGGTAGAGAATTATTTTAAATACCCGTGACTAAAGATAGAGAAAAGTGAAGTCCAATTTATTGATAACTGGGAACCACAAGTCATAGAGAAAGTTTCTTTTCATATTGTCATTAATAACAGATTGATTCGTTTCAGGTTTATCGTCCTCCCAAGATTGGTACCGACGTGTATACTCGGGACCAGTTTCTTGAACAGGACACAGTTGTCCTTAAGAATTCTGGTGGTGGAAAATCTAATTTAAATGCTCAGTAAAAGAATAACGTTACAGCTCGTACCCCTGGTGGGACACAGAAGTTCTTAAAAGAAGAACGAATTGCGAATTTTTCGTCGATCGAAATCGCGACAAATATGAGATAATACGAATTAAAAAACAGGTGTCCCGAAAAAATAAATATTGCGTAACAGTCGCGTCGGATATATTACAAGCAACATGATGACACTTTAATTGAACTTTATTAATGTTATGGTCGAACCAAAAGAAACTCATTAATTTTCGCGAATGAAAACAGATTAGCAAGGCTAATCAATGCTATTAATATTCAAAGGAAATCCATTAACTTCCTGAATAAAGATAATAAACTCCTAACACGGAACTTAAATACTTTTGTCGAAACGATACGAAATAAATGCTAAAATTTGCACTTTTATTTAATCGCGAATAAAACCTTTAATGCGATTGAGAAAATAAAATAAAGGTCTAGTTTTTGGGAAATTAAAACAGAACTTCGAAAATTAAGAACAAATATAAATTTATTTTTGGAATTAAATCTATTTTCGAAAATGCCGGCCAAAGAATTAATTGAGCACGACTCTTCCAACATCGAAATTCAAAAAATTAAATTGTCAAAATCCACATTGGAAAAGAGTAAAGAAACATCATTTGAAGAATCTACGGATGAAGGAAATTTCAAAGATTCACAAATCACAAATGAACAAGGTTCAAATCAAAATAGAACCAATAATCCTGGTGCATCGAACGTCAATTTAATCGATAATCAGGCTGATCGATCGTTAGACTCAACCATACAGGACGCAGATAATGTAAGCAATTTAAATGTAAAAACGAGCGTACATAACCGTGAATCAAACTCAATGAGTGAGACGACAAATAACATTCTAAACACATTACCTAAGTGAAAGGTATGAAGAGCAAGGAAAATATTTAGAAGAAAATATCGTAGATATTGAAAAGAAAGTCGACGTACTAAAAAAAGTCACGGAGGCAGGCACTTAGATCAGGCAGATTTTGTTGTTACCAAAATGCAAAATAGAAAGCGCTTAGAAGATTCAGAGGAAAAACAATATACCATAGAAAAACGTGTAGACAGAAATGTAGGGTCAACTAATGTAAAAGAACCATGGATAAAAAATTACCCAATTCCAAAATTTTCCGGTACGGACCGCAAGCGTCCGATGATGTTTTTGAATGATTTCGAACAATACGTAAGAGCCATGGGTGTTAGGATGTATGATTTTCATTATGTAATAAAATCATGTCTGACTGGCATGGCAAGAGAATGGTGGAATATGGTTCGAGAGCATATGAGTGATGACCTCATATCATTTAAAACCAAATTTATAAACAAATTCTGGAATGATGATTACAGGTTAAAAATCGGGAAGGACCTGCAATATGGGTATCATAATCCGAAAAACTCACTAGAACTGAGTATGCTATGAAAATGATGAACAATGCGAGGGACTTACTTCCACCACCCTCTGAAAGCGACATTGTCACATGTCTGTCGAGACACTTGACAGAAGAGGTCAGGGCCGCATTTATTATTCGAAACATAAAAACGTCCGAAGAATTTGTCGAGTTTTTAGAATCATTGGACCAAGCCGGAAAAATCAATTATAAGGAACAATATTCCCCTCCACAGTGGGCCAGGAGACCCGGTTGCATGGCCAAAATTCGATTTTTAAATTCGAAAAAGTACTGAATTCAGGAATAATTGAAGTACCATTGACGATAGTTATATGTTGATTGATCAGTTTTTATTTCGATTATACAGGCACAACGTGGAAAATCTTATTAGAATTCGTAGTATTACTGACGTTAGGGAAATACGATTTTTGATGTTGAAAAATTGATTTCTAACCTCCTACCTGGATTTATTTAATTCACCAGGGTGCTAAATTTGTAAGAAAACAACTTAATCTGTAATTTTTTATTGTAATCAAATACAATCACATTTAGTAAATGAAAAACAAGAGTTTTCAGCAAAGCACCTTCTTCCGATTGCTCATAACACGACATAACACAACATATTGAGTTCTGAAATACCTTAGTACCTTAGGATGTGCACTTGAGCTGAAGTGTGCACCTTTTTGCTCCTTTTCATTTGTTTGGCTGCGTATGGTATATTTACATGACCGCGCGCGCGCTGGCTCACCCTCATTTGCTGTTCCAGTTACATCAACGCCGACCGCGGACGAGCGATCTCACTTGTTTCTTAGCCAACTCCGTAGATTTTTGAAATTCTTCGCCGCCATATTGGGTCCGCCATTTTGAATTTTTAAATTTTGACTACATATTCGTAGTCAGCGACCCCGAAAACCATCGAGTAACTATTTTGAGACAAATTCGTAGACTTTTTGAATTTTTATTTAAAAATCTAATTTTGGCCATGAAACCGGGTCTCCTGGCCCACTGTGCCCTCGGAAGAGTTCGGTTTATGACGAAAATAATTATGACAAGAATTATAATAACCGGCGAGATAGTAGGAATAATTTTCGGGGAAATGGAAGATATAAAAGTCAGGGTTACTCGCGTGAATATCCATATAAAAATAATTTTGAAAACGATCAGCGAAAGTCAAATTTTGAAAATTATCAATTTAAATACAAATATAACTATTCAGATAGAAATCGCGATTATGATCGAAAAGGTCGATATGATAGTCGAAATCAAGGTCATTATATTCAGGGAAGATATGACGATAGAAACCGGGGTTTTGAAAATCGACAAAACCAGGGTGCTTAAAAACAAAGTGAGTCGTGAGCATAAAGGTTATGAAGATGAAAATCGTCAACGTAGAAATATCGATAATCGGGATTCAAATCAGGACGCGTTCGCTGATCGACTTCGAAATTATCAAAACAATAAAGGTCAATGGTCTAATGGTCCTAATTACGGCAATGCAAATAATTCTCAGAATAACTCTTATAGCAATACAGTTGGCCAAATGTAAGCTCTAGAAATGAGCAAAGTGAATTGCAAATTAATAGGACCAATGTAAGCGAAGTTCGTGGGGCGAATGGAACACCACGTAACAATTATGGAAATGCCCGAGCCTCGATTTGGTAGATTGTAATACGATAGAGGCAAATCTGGGGCCTAACTATTTAAAAGAACCTCTTCCGTTAGATATGCGCGGAGATTTATTGGAAAACGAAGATAAGGAGATAGCGAAATCTCTTGATAAATGTTCTATATTGCAAATGGGAATACAAAATATAAATACTAAAGCGTTAATAGATACAGGCAGCGAGGTCACATGTATCTCAGAAACATTTTTTGAAAACAATATAGAGGCGTTTAAAAAGTGCGAATTATTACCAATAGTGGGCACAAGTATAGTCGGTGTTACAGGGGTGAAACCCGTAAAATAAAAAAATCAAGTATATGCAAATCTTTAAATGGGCAACTGGGATGGTTCCTACGTATTTTTGATAGTTCATAAATTAAATAAAGAATGTATAATAGGGGTTGATGTATTAAAAAGATTGAAAAGTAAAATTGACTTCGAAGAAAATATTATTGAATTGAAAGATAAAGCTTATCGAATTGAGTGGTAATGGCAAAGTTTTCGTAAATAACTTGATATTTTGCACATCTTTCTTCTAGTTCAATGGACTACTTATCTAAAATGACGTTGAAAGTATTGTCTCTGAACACATCCCGACCCTAAAATTGAACTTAACTATCTCTTGTTTCGTCGACATGTAGTTTTCTAATTTTTTTCTGGGACAAATCTGACTCATACAATTGAGTAGTGGATATTTGGAGTGCTTTTTGTTCAAAACTATCGAATTCGTTCCGAGTGCAAGCAACCATTTTTATGAGCCCACGGTACTGATCGATAACCTCACCAATGCTAATTTCAACTTTTTGCAATTTCTGACTGACATCGGTGATTCTTGAAAGCAAAAAAGACCACAAAACCAGCATAAGAGCAAACTCTAGTTTTTCCAATTTTGCACGAATACCCTTAGCTTCCTGTTTGGTGATCGCATTTTCAGTATCAGTTTTTTTTTATAGTTTCCAAAATCTTAACTATATCCTGAAAATATTGATTCAAAACCTCAACAGCATCATCACGAGCAGACCATCTAGTAGTGGACTAAGATGCTGATGTGATTGATTTGGGTTTTTCAGTGGACCTTAAAATTTCCCACCGATGTGACAACGCCGTGAAAAAATTGTACGATGTTTGAACCACGTAAAAAAATAAAACTGCTTCTGAACAACATTCCACTGCATGAACTCCTACCAAGTTCAAAGAGTGAGCAGAACATGGAGCATATATAGCTAAACCATTGATTTCGCGAATTGCTGGCGTTATCATAAGATTTACCTCTGCTGTCAATAACTTTCAGGCCGAAAGCCTCCAAAGATGAAAGCACTGCATCTGCCAATTCTTGCCCCTTATGACCGGGATTCTTAATGAATAACAAAAAACGTTCTGCCGGGGTACCATCCTCAGTGGCATATCTAATTACGAAGGCCAATTGGTCTAGGTGTGATACGTCAGGTGTTGAATCTATTTTGAACACACAAAACATCGGAATTATACATTTAATGGTATAATAATATGCAAAGCTCACCTCGTTTTTCAGAATACTTTTTATCCGTATCATGAACGCATTTTTCATCAATTTGTTTTACTTTGGAAAAGAATCAAGTTTACGAGTTTTCGGCAAAGTTTCATGTTCTTTTTGTGATTTTTCTGCCGTTCCCTTTTTATATGCAGCGCCGCTCAATTTTTTTCGATTTTCATTCATTTTAATACATCACATTTTCCTGTTCTGATTAACAAAGACTGTTTTTCCGAAACTGACACTTCAAGACTAGGTATGTAACGAGTATGTAACGAGAAACACGCAAGATGGGATAATCATTCAAAACAATATGGCTGCCAGGGGCGCCGAAAGTTTGGATTTTTACTGCGCAATGTATAAATAAAGGGATACTGAGTTATCTGACAGACTTCCGTTTCCGGCATGAAAGTGTTAGTTGGCGGTGATTGTGTAGTGCAGATTTTAGTGAATTTGAAGTGGAATATGAGGTGAGTTGATGGCAGAAGTGTGATTGAGGGTTTTGGTAGTGTGAGATTGTCTGTAGAATATAATAGAAGTGAAGAGGTTGGTGATAATTTGTGAGCTTGAGACTGTTTTGTGTAGGCTGGGAGGTTAGGTTGCTTGGCATGAGGAGCAGGGTGGGAAGACAAGTGCAGCCAAGTGGCGGCGACAGGGAGGGAAAGATAGAGAGAAGCATGGAAGAAGATACGGTAGCAGGGTGGGGTAGCGCAGTGCAGACATATTTAACGAAAGTTACGTATGGGGTTACAGACAGAGGTCACTCACTGCGAATCGGCTTGATGGGTAACGGGGACAGCTATAGCAAAGAAGAAAGGGATTCGGACGACGAAGTATTATGTACGCCGAAACTTGAGTAAAAAAAGAAAGGACAGTACAGAAAAACTATAGACCGGGAGAGATTGAGGGCGGAGAGTTTTGGCTCAATAGAGCCATTCCTAAATAGGAAGAGGGATAGGGCGGAGAGAGGAAGTAGTGAAGATAAGGTAGAAGCAGGATCCACCCTAAAAAATCTGAAAATGTACAGAACACCACCGGGAAAAGAACAATATGGAGTTGGGGGGGGGGGGGGGGAGAAAGATGACGAAAAAGTTGAACATAAAGGTGAAAAAGAAAGTGTACAGTTGAATGACATGCGTCAAATGATGATGGAAGTAATGGGGATGTATTTAGAAAAGCAGGAGAAAAGGTTAGAGGAAATAGGGAAAGAAATCAGGCAGGAAATGGCAGAGCTGAGGAAATAAATGAGGAAATGGGAAGAGGTTAGGGAAAAATTAGAGAAAAGGATGCAGACGCTGGAGAAAAGAAGGAAGAGCCAAATCAAAAAGTAGAGGAGCTGGAAGGTAGGCTAAAAAAATGGAAAGCTCAAGCCGTGAGTTTAGAGTAGGGAAGAGTGGGAATAAGGAGAAGGAAAGGCTGAGAAAAATAAAACAAAGAATAGAAAAGAAAGAGAGAGAAGATAGAAAAAGAAACATAGTGATAAAGGGTCTAAGATTAGAGGGGAAGAAGATGATGGAAGGAGTAGAAGAAGTACTAAAAAGGATCGATGCTAAGGTAGAGATAGAGGAAGTGCGAGGTGTAGGAAGGGAAGAGCAAAGAGGGGAGAGAATGGTACTAGTGAAGCTCAAAAAATGGAAATATAAGAGGGAAGTAATGACAAAGAAGAGGATGTTATATGGAAACTCGGAGAGAATAGAGGTTGATTTGACATGGGTAGAAGGAATATGCAGTATAAGTTAAGGAAAATAGCAAAAGAGGAAAGAAAAAAGGTAAGAAGAACATGGGTTAATCATGGGAGAATACAGATAGAAGGTGTATGGTGGAATCGGGACGAGGACAGTGAAGAGTTAGTAAAAAATGAAGTATCGGGAAACTAGGAGAGAAAGGATCGGGAGATAAGGAAATAAAAAATAGTAGGAAACAAAAAGAGACGAGAAACGAAAGTAGAGAAGATTGGAGGATATGCTATTGGAATATAGCAGGCTTAGAAAGAAAGGATAGGGAGTTTATGAAAAATTTGACACAATGGGATGTAGTAGTAATGATGGAGACGTGGCTAGATGAAAAGAGATGGGAAAGAGTAAGGGGAAAATTACCAAGAGGATACAAATGGCAAGTTCAGAATGCAAAGAGGAAGAATAGAAAAGGCAGAGCAATGGGAGGAATGGTGATGGGGGTAAGGAACGAATGTATAACAGAGAAGGATAAAAAGATGATGAAAGAATACAAAGAAGGATATATAGTAGTAGAAGAGATAAGTATGGGAGGAGAGAGGTGGAAGATAGTGGGGGTCTATGTGAACGGAGATATGCAGGAGAAATCAGAGGAGATAAGAGAACTGATGGAAGAAAATAAGCGTAATAATAATACCCAGACCTATAATAGGAGGAGATTTTAATGCGCCAACAGGAAATAGAGGAGGAAGGGAATGTGGTGCAGAGCGAGGAAGGAAATCCAAAGACAAGATACTGAATGGGGAGGGAAAGAAATGGTTGAAGAGCCTAGAGGAGATGGGATGGTTTATCCTAAACAGAAGTATAGAGGGGGATGAGGAAGGGGAATATACACGTTCAGGAGGAAAGAGGGTAACGGTAATTGATTATGTGGTAGTGGACGACGAGGTAAGGGAAAAGGTTAAGAAACTAGAGGTGGGGGACTATATAGATTCGGATCACTTTCCCTTAATAGTGACAGTAGAGGGAGAAATGGGTAATAACAATAAGGATAAAAAGGAAGCAAAAGTAAAAAGAGCAGGAAGAGGGGATTGGTCAATGGAAGGTAAAGAACAGTTTGAAGAAAATTCAGGAATATCAAAATGGGGGAAGGAAATGTAAACAAGGAAATGGAAATAACGATAGGAGAAATAAAACGAGCGTTAGATTGCACAAGAAAAAAACAGGTTAGTGAAGGAGGGGATAGAAGTGGATGAGATGAGGAATGTAAACAGAAGAAGAAGGAAGTGAGAAGGGAGTTAAGAAAATGGAGAAAAGGAACAAGTAGTGGAGAAGAATATAGGAAAAAAAAGAAGGAGTATACTGAGTTGTGTGAGCAAAGAAAAAGAGGAGGAAAATGAATTGTTTGAAGAGGAAGCGGAGAAGGCTAGGACGGAAGACGAGGTTTGAAGGGTAGTAAATAGAGAGAAAAGAGGAAGGAAAAGAGTAAACCAGGATATTAAGATGGTAGAATGGAAACAATATTTTATGGAATTGCTAGGAGGGGTAGAGAGGAAAGATAGGAAAAGAGGAAAAGATGGCAGGGAATCAGATGAGGAGGAGGACATTACAAGGAAGGAAATAATCAAGGTATTAGGGATGATGAAAGATGGAAAGGCTCCTGGCATAGATGAGCTTCCAAATGAAGTCTGGAAATATGGGGGGACAGAATTAGAGGAATGGGCATGGTTAATGTACAATAGAGTATGGAGTGGAGAGGGGTGGCCAGAGTTATGGAATGAAGGAATAGTAATACCAATAGTGAAGAAAGGCAAAGGAGAGGAGGTTAAGGCTTATGGAGAAGTGACACTTATGCCAACATTGTATAAAGTATATGTGACTGTTCTATCGGAGAGGTTAATGAAAGAAGTTAAGGAAAAAAAGATAGTGCCTCCAAATCAGACAGGGTTTAGAAAAGGTATGGGGGTGATGGACAACATACATGTTCTGAACTATCTAGTAAATAAGAGGATTAAAAGGGATAAAGGGACAATGACAGCAATGTTCGTGAACTTACAGACGGCGTTTGACTCGTTAGACCGAGGCGAGATAGAAAAAGTTATGGTGAAAAAGGGGATACGAGAGGGATTAATAAAGAGATAGATATCAAAAAGATATATACGCTCGCATACGCGGACGATATAGTGTTGATAGCAGAGGATGAAGAAGGGATGGCGGGCTTAATTACTGGATTATAGAAATACTTAGATGGGAAAATGTTAAATTTAAATGTAGAAAAGACAAAGATAATGAGGTTTAGAAAAGGAGGGGGAAGAAAGAAAGAATGGACGGGGAGATGGAAGGAAATAAAATTAGAAGAAGCTAAAGAGTTTAAGTATCTGGGATATACCTTGCAAACAAATGAAGATCATAGAGCTCATATAAGAGAAAGGATAAGAAAAGCAGCAGGGGTAATGAAACAGATATGGGGAATAGGAAAAAGAAGGTTAAAAAAATTGGAGAAGGAGAATGTGGTTATTTGATACGCTGGTATGGCCAGTGTTAGGTTATGGAGCAGAGATATGGGGATGGAAAGAAAGGAAAGAGATGGAGAGTTTACAAGAAAGGTATATAAGATGGACGCTAGGGGTAGACTGGAGGACGCCGGGATATATGGTGAGAGAAGAAGTGCAAAGGGAAACATTAAGTACTAGAGCGGGAAAGAGGGCATGAAATTTTGAGTGGTGGGCGAGGGAATTAACGAGATGGGAAGAAGAAAGGAGGGAGTTATTTAAGGCTAGAGATATAGAAGGCAGGACTGGAGTAAACTACGAAGAAGTGGAAAAAAGGGAGAGGGAAAGATAATTAATAGAAAGATAGGGCATGGTTGAGCAATCAAAATATAATAAATGGTATAAGATTATAAAAAAGGAAGGAGTACCAAAGTATTAAGAAAAGGGATGGGGAGAGAAAAGGTGGACCAGAATAGCAAGGATTAGGTTGGGAAACGAGGTGAGGGCAGGTATGTATTGGGAAAAGAAAGAGAACAGAAAGTGCAGAAACTGTGAATGGGAAGAGAAAACATGGGAGCATGTATGAGAAGGATGTAGGAGAGGAATGGAAGATAATGGAAGCTAGCAAGAGAATGTGGTAAAGATTCTAGGGGAGGATGGTTTGGGGGAAGAGTGGATGAAGGAGTTAGAGGGGGCTAGGGGAGCGAATGAGAAAGAATGGATGCAAAAAAAATGGTAAAATCGAGGTACAAGAGAAGTGAAAGAAAAAGGAAATGGAAGTCGCTTAAATTAGAAGCGTAAAGATTTGTAAGTAATGGTTATGTAATAGCTTAAGTAGATTAAGATGCTTTTGCGTTATCGCTCTCTCGCTCTCTCTCTCTCTCTCTCTCGCTTGCACACTCGCTTTCGATCAATCGCTCACTCGTTCGATAAAACGTCCCAAATTGCGCTTGCGTCAAAAAATAGAAATAAGGATCTAGATATGAGACTTTATGTAAATAGATGTAAATAAATGTAAATAGTAAGGATGAGTTTTTATAAAATATGTAGATGGAAGGATTTTAAGAAATGGCAGGATTAAAAAGATCACGAATGAAATTCTAATGTTAGGTAAGCAGTCTAGATTTAAAAAAATGCATAATTTATTTAGCTTTTGCTGTTCTAAGATTAGAATGACATCCTTGCAACAAAATGCTGAATTCTCAAGAAATTTAAAATATTTCTCCCACAATTTGCCGCCCCCCCCCACTCCTTCCAAAAATTTGGAGCCATGGGCAGTTGCCCATAAGTGCCCATGCTTAAAACCGGCCCTGAACTAATTATCCGCACAGATCATAAAGCACTCGTTTTTCTCCAAACGTGTAAATCAGTGAGCGGAAGATTGACGAGATGGATAATGGCGATCCAAGATTATTGTTTTGAGATAGAATACTGCGAAGGGAAAAATAACTTAGTGGCTGACATTCTGAGTAGAATGCCTTCAAAAGAATCGGGATATCCGTTTGCTTTAAATGAGGGTAAATTTTTTTTATATGCACTAGCTAAGAGACCATCATCGGAACTAAGAGAGCGATTAAAAAACTTCATAATTGAACAAAAAGAAGGCTCAACATTACAGCGAAGATTCAAGGACATACAAGATGGAAAAACAAAGAAATTTGAAATATACAACAAATTGATCTATTTGAAAACTAAGGAGGGAAAGATACTATGCCTAACCCAAAGTATCATTTACAATATAATCGATGAATGCCACGAATTATATGCGCACGTGCGAGCACAAAGAGTCTTCAAAATGTTGAACGAATATTTCTATTATCTTCATCTTGCGAAAACAATTAGGAGGAGATTAGCGAGCTGCGACTCCTGCCAAAGGAATAAGGTCACAAATCAAACCTGCTATTCAGAAATGAGAAGTTACTCACAAAAAAAAAACAAGAGAAATTCTCTCAATCGACATCTATGGACGTCTGCCCGCATCCAAAGGAGGATACAAGTGCATTTTATCCACAGTGGACGCGTTTAGCAAATATGTGAAGCTCTACCCAATTAGAAGAAGCACTGCAAAAACAGCAATAACCAAGATCTTTAAAGATAATATTGGGAAGTACGGGAAGCCTGAAAAAATAGTCACAGATCATGGGACTCAATTTACGTGTGATCAGTGGCTCGACAAACTAAAAGAAGAGGGAATCACCGCAGTATTCTCGTCAATAAGACACCCTCAAAGCAATATAGTTGATAGGATACACAGGGAATTGTCGAGATTCTTCAGAACACTTATAAAAGAACGAAACAATACATGGTGGAACTGGATACACATCATCGAAAATTGTATGAACGAAACGCACCACGAAACGACCGAATTTACACCGATTGAAATTTAGCTGGATGTTAAGCCAAAAAGAACCTGGGGAAATTGGCTAAAATTACCACCCTCTATAAACAAAATAGGGTACGAAAGGAAAATAGAAATGACACAAGAAAAAATTATCCGAATGGGTAAAAAAAGAGCCGAGGTATTAAATTGGACTCACAAAATTACCAAGTTGAATGTTGGTGATAAAGTACTTTTGAAACTGCTCAACAGATCAGATAAAAGTAATAAAATATTAGCAACATTTTCGCAAATATACGACGGACCATATGAAATAAAAAAATAGATAAAACCGGGTACATTCATCCTTTGGAATCCTGGGAAAGAAGAGGAGAAAGGAATGTATGACTCAGTATATCATTAAACTATTTCCCTTTCGGCGAGCCTCTAGGGGTAAGCGTGACACTACCCAAGTCGGGTAGTGTTTTTTAGGTGGATAGTTTCTTGTAGTAAATAACTACAAGTGTGGGCTCACCACACCCACGACCGCCAACAGCAACGCAGTAGTATCAGACGGTCACCCATCCAAGTACTAACCGCGCCCAACACTGCTTAACTTCAGTGATCTAACGGGAACTGGTGCTTCCAGCGTGGTATGGCCGTTGGCCATAAAAACGATTTAAAACGATACATCCCAAGATAAAAAGTGGAAAACTTCGCAAACCATCAATAATCTCAAAGAGGTTAGAAATGTAAGAAAATTAATTCTAAGCCGCATTAGTTAGTAAGATAAAAACGCTATAAGAGCATAAATAGGGCAGAATAAATTAATGTAAGTTAAAATAATGTTCGAAAATAATAAAGGTCTACAAGTACTTACACAATTACTTAAGAATAGAAGTCATAAGAAAAATATGGACAATAGTGAATAGAAATTTAAGAAATAAGAGATCACTTGTAGATAGGTAGTTAATAAGATTGTTAAAAAGAAGTAAGTAAAGAAAGAAAAAAGATAATAGTTAAAAAAATAATAAACAAAATAAGAAAAAAAAGAAGAAAAAAGACATAGAAATTAATCGTAGACAATAATTAAATAAGCGAAAAAGTAAGAAAATTATAAGAAAGATAAATAAAAAGAATAAGAAGTAGAGAAAAGAAAAACTCTA
>CAKNWT010308748.1:14546-27783 GCA_932066315.1 Andricus coriarius | reverse complement strand
GATTAATTAAAATATAACAAAAACAAGACCATTTTTCAAAAAACGAAGACTAATAGGTTCAGCATTATGCCATTGAGATTATGTGGTAAAAATATTACATCTAACAATTCATCCGTGCAGGAGGAAACGTGTGATATGTAATACATGGGCAAAAATTCAGGCCTGACGAAGCGCCTTAAGGGTCCCGTAGGACTATAGATCTGGAATAGGTGAACCATAGGGACTGTATCGCGAGGTGTAGCTGCTCCGGGGAACTGACGGACTCCAGTGATGCCAATGTGGTCGCCTTTTGCCACTGCGCTTGCGTTCGTGCCGCGCACGGGTTGGCCGCAGTTGGCGCGCAATTCAAAATTGGAATTAAAATGAATTCTTATGAGAATAAATAAAAAATATTAAAAACATTATAAAAAATTCTTTTGAATTACTGTTTCAACAAATTTCTTCTGACATTAAATGTTTTGTGAAATATAAGTTATTCTTCGAAAGTCGAAGAATAACCTAAACTAAGGAGCGATCCTTCCAGGAGGTAATAGCAAAGCCTCCTGGTATATCTACGGTGCGTATTCTCATGTTCCCAAGCCACGATGTGATCGCCGTGTCAAGGGGTGAATGTCACCATGAATAAATCCTTAAACACACCGGTGCTGTCCGCTCAGTTAAGGCTACTCGCCCACGTGATGGAGCTGCAACATCAGATACGTCGCGCGCCGCTCGCCCGCAGCTTGGTGCTGATCCTCTCTCTTGTTGGGCAGTCTATGTGCCCACATTGGAAAAGCTGTAGTCCCAACAGCGTTGGTACAGTCACGCTCCCTTTAGGCGGGAGAACGGCATCCCCAAGCCGAGTTTCGCGCGGAGTTTGTTTGACGCGACAAACGGTTGGTCGGAATATTAGTGTTTATTTTAGTTTTACATTGTTACATTTCATTTTTGACTTAGAATAAAACTTTCAGGTTGAAAAAATAAGAAAGTCATTCCCACCAAATTTGTGCAAAAAGATGGTTTTCATCCATAAGAAGATAGGACTATAAAACCATTATTTGTATAATTTGTTAATCTAAATCATGAGTTTTTATGTTAAAATATTTTTTTCACATTAAATAATATTGTCAAGTATTTTAACATTATTTTTTATGTCGACAAAATATTTATCTCGTAAAAATTTAATAGATTTCTATTAGTTTAAAACATTTTTGTATGTCGAAAAAATGTCTTTTAGAGAATTTGATTTCATTATATTTGTGTCTAGGCATTTTTATTAGTGATTTCTGGTGTACTTAATTGTTTACATACTCACAAAACTCAATTGCGACCTGCGGTTTAATTTTTCCGTATAAATCCATTTCTGGACTCGTGGGGCAATTCCTGTCTTTTCTATGGGACTGCGGCGTTCCCAACACGTGGGAAAAGATCTGCTCGCACGTTTGGCATTATATCTCACTCAAATGTAGTGTGGTCGCTGCACCAACCGCCGTGATGGCGCTGCGTTCCCACTAAGAAGACAGCTGCTTGCCCAAAATTTTGTCAGTGTAGATTCTCGTGGGACCAAATGGGCGACACACAAAAATTAAATAAAATTAATGAGGGTCCGATCCGGGACTCTCATCTAACCGACCGCCAAAGGTGGGCGGCTCCTCGGGAGCCAGCCCGCCAGGAGCGTTGCAGACTTCTGATACCGATGGCAGCAATCTTGTTGCTATGGTGGAAGAACAGTTAACGGGACTATCTGTAAGGAAGAGGAACCATAGTAGTGCAGGGAGAAGGAAAGCCGCTTAGCGCGGCTTGCAAACAGCAACAAATGCATCTCCCAGGGTGCCATTGCTGCGGAAACACCATCTGGAGCAACTCTTCAGGCTTGTTCTACAGGCAAGAGAAGGAGACCAGTAGCGTCCGGAGACGCCCCGAATTAACCTATAAATGGATGAAACCGGAATCTCCATGATGCAGATTAATTTGCACCCCAGCAAAGGGGCCTCGGCGGTTCTAACCAGGCGTATGTCAGTGGTGCAGACTGGTATTGTCCTAATCCAAGAACCCTGGTTATACAGGTAAGGGATAAGTGGCTTGTGAGGGTGTGGCTCCATATACATATAAGGGACCGCGCGAAAAAGCACCAAGGGCATGCATAACCGTCAAGGGAATGGATGGGATTTTGGTTCCTAAGCTCTGCTTCAGGGATCTCCCTGTCATTAAGGTGAGGCTCAGGGGTAGTAGCGAAGAAATGCTAGAGGTGTTTATCGCCTCGGCTTATTTCCTGGGCGATGATGACTGGCCCCCGCCTCCTAGAGAGGTAGAACCTCTAATTCAGCACTGTGAAGAGAACAGGATTCCTCTGCTGTTGGGCTGTGATGCAAACTTCCACCATACAGTTTGATTGAGCACAGACGCCAAGGGCAGAGGAAGATATTTCATTGAATACCTAGGGGGACTGAGAAGGAGATTCTAAATCGGCGTGATACTCGCACATTCCAGATTAAAAACAGGAGTGAGGTTCTCGATTTGACTCTAATCTCGGAAGCACTGAGGAGCAAGATAGAGGGCTGGAGAATCTCCGATGAGGAATCTCTCAAACCACAAGTATATCTTGTTCCGGCTAGTACTAAGAAAACAAGCAGTTGAAAAGATTAGAAACCCCAGGAATACACCTTGGGAATCTTATAAAGAAGAACTCAAAGGCAGGCTTGCGGAATTCCCAACAAGCTACGGTACCATTGATGAGTTAGAACACGCCCCGATTTTTCTGCGAAGGGCTACATCATATGAGAACAATTGCTCTACAAGTACAATTAAGTCTAGAAAAGGAGCAGAATGGTGGAAAACTCACCTGGAGAAACTCCGTAAAAAGACTAGAGCATTGTGCAACAGGGCAGACAGAACTAAGTTGCCTTCAGACTGGGATATCTATAAGACGGCCCAGCAAGAATACAATAAAAATATCAGAATTTATAAACGGGAAGATTAGAGGGGCTTGTGCGAGGAATCAAAGAACATTCCGGAAACAGATCCTGGCGAAAAATCCTGAAGCTCGCCTCGGGCTCGTAAGTTTCGATGATGGTGAGTTTGACGAAGAAAAACGACAGAACTCGCAACGCTGAATCACCTGATGGAAATCCATTTCACAGGTTTTCAGCGAACTTAAAAGGACCGAGAGATGGAAGTCTAGGGCTACGGGAGGGAGAAGGCAGACAGGAATTTCGACGCCAAGGTCGTTGATATCAAGAAAGTAGAATGAGCCATTAGTTTCTTCTGCCCCTTTAAATAACCAGGGGCGGATAGCGTCTATCCAGTGCTCTTACAAAAGGGCATGAATTTCGATGTTCCCCCACTGCCGAAACTATTTAGGGAAAGCATTGTCCTAAAACACGTGCCACTGGCATACAAGGATGGCAAAGTGGCCTTCATTCTCAAACCTGGGAAGGAGGGATACACTGCTGCTAAAGATTTTCGGCCGATGAGCTTGACTTTCTTCATCCTGAGGCGCTAGAGAGGCTGGTCGACAAAATGTTTCAGGGTTGAGGTGCTTGTAGCCTGTTCGCTGCACAGAGGGCAGCACGCTCTTCAGCAGCCTGCTTGGTAGAAACTGCGCTCCATGCTGTTGTGGCGAAATTGGAGCAGCAGCTAGAACAGGGAGGAAATGCTGTGGGCACTTTCTTGGAGCTTCAAGGTATGGCGTGCCAGTTCAGTTAGTAAGCTTCGAGTCTCCTCCGTGCATTATAGTGAACGGTCTCCTTGGTAGACTAAATGAGGAAGGGTTTTATACCCAGGGATACGCGGATGACTTACTGATAATAGTCAGGGATGCTTATCTGGAGACGTTAATGGGTCTTACAAGGTCGGCGCTATACATTGCAGAGCTCTCGTGCAACAGCCCAGGGCTCTCTTTAAGTCCGGAAAAGACCAGTCTGGTAATTTTCACGCGAAAATACAAAGTGTCAAAAGTTGATGCCCCTGAATTTTGTGGTAGGAGGATAACGACCTCAGACTCGGTTAAATATCTAGGGGTAATCTTACAAAGCAAACTGAACTAGACGAAGCATCTTGAATTAGTTGTGCAGAAGGGCCCTTGGTTTCACATAGCATATAGGGCCTAAAATGCTTGCATGGCCACGCGTAAAACTCAAAACGATGCGGGGCCACCTGTGACGATTGCAAACGCTAGCGTTTAGGGGTGTTACGGGAGCAATGAAAACTACGCTCACAGCGGCGGTAGGATTCGTGCTCTGTAAAGAACCCCTAAATGTTGCGATAACTGCCAGGGCGGCTTGAACGATGGGATGCCTGGCCAAAGCAAAAGATGGACTTGGGGGAGGACTAGACACACTAGGCTCCCAGGTAACATTAGCACAATGCCAGTTCTAGAAATGAGGCAAGATAAAATCATAAAACGCTTTAACTTCACCAAGACTTTCCGCGTCTGCATCCCAAGGAGGGACACGTGGAAAAGAAAATGGTAACTAACCCGCTCCTTCAAGGGGAAATCTGGTACACAGATGGTTCCAGAGGAGTGGGAGGGTCAGGAGCAGGAATCTATGACAGCGCTGGAAGGCGGGGAATAGGGATCCCGCTTGGGTGGCACGCCACCGTTTTTCAGGTGAAAGTCTTGGGCGTCCTTCGCTGTGCTGAGTCAATGTTAGAAGAAAATACTGCTCGTAAGCAGATCAAAATCTGCTCGGACAGCCAAGCAACATTAACTGCAGTTGGGAAACCGGACATAACATCAGAGCTGGTTTGGGAATGCAAAAAGGCATTCAGTCAACTCGCCGAAAAGAACAACGTGGCTCTCATATGGGTTCCTGGTCACACAGGGATTAAGGGCAACGAAGAGGCGGACCAGTTGGCGAAAGAGGGAGCAGAAGGTGAACACATAGGACCGGTACCGGTACTGGGACTCGCGTCTTGCTGTATCAGGATGGCCATTAAAAGCTGGATCCGAACGAAGCACCGGATATACTGGGAACAAACCCAGGGTTGCCGAGAGGCAAAAGCCATCCTGGGCGATACGTACATACAGCATGGACAGAGCCAGGGAAATCCTGGGTATACCCAAGAAAGACATAAGAACAGTGGCTCAGATGCTTACGGGGCAAACCACCTGAACTAATACATTCACAAGATAGGGTATAACCCCACGACAGAGTGCAGGAAATGCGGCAGGGATGATGAAACATTTTTGCATGTCTTATGCCAGTGCCCGGCATTAGCCAGGCTTAGGCAACAAACCTTTGAGGATCATTTTATGGGACCTGAGGAAATTGTAACGCGATCAGTGGTTGACATACTACACTTCAGCAAGCAGTCTGGTATCAATTACTGAGAGCGAATATCTAAGGGTATGGCACAATAGGCTATATAGCTTTAGCGCCAGGAGAAGGAATTTGTTTTTTCTGTTAGTTCTCCCCGCAATATGTTTCCAGTGATGTTAAGTAATGAAAATTTGTCATGCGATATTATTTTTAATTTTATAAACAAATTATATAAACTACGCACAGTTTTGGCTTTTATAAGAAAAAGGAAGATGATTTTTTCCTTAATTCTACTCACATTATGTTGCCAATGATGTTGAGTAATGAACATTTGTAATCCGATATTATTTCTTCATTTTATAAACAAATGCACAGTATCGCCAATTATAAGGAGAAGGATTTTTTTTCTCTTCATTCTCCTCAAATAATGTTACCAATGATCTTAAGTATTGAAAATTTGTCATCCGATATTATTTGTTAATTTTATAAACACATTATATGAACAAATGCACACTGTCGTTATTCATAAGGAGAAAGAAATCGTTTAGTAATGAAAATTTGTCATTTGATCTTTTCTCATAATTTTATGAACAAATGCACAGTGTCGGCATTTATGGGTTGAAGATGATCCTGTTTTTTTCTCATTATCTTTAAATTGTAATGCTAGTAATGTTCGTTATGTTTTTAATAGTCTATTAATTATTCGCAAATATGTTTGAAAATGTCGAATGACGAATTTTCATGACTAAAAATGATTGAAAACATACAATTAATTTGAGTGAAATTAACAGAAAAAACTATTATTTTCACCTTATAAATACCGATACTGGAAAGATCCATACATGACTAGGCGTGCCTGAGAGCCGCAGTCGGGACATAAAATCACTGAAGGAGTGTCTCTCTTCGACCTATTTGGTCTTCCAATCTGTCGGCGTTAAACTAGGTATCTGCGACTAACATGCTTGCCGTCCTGGTTCTACTCTACTCGTTTGGGGTGGTTCCATTGGCGAAGAACGAGCTTACGACCCTCGATATCGACACGCGCAAGATCGTGCATATTCAGAAGAGCTTGCATATCAATTCGTATGTTCCGCAATCATACATTCCACGACGTCTAGACGGACGCGGACTTCTAATTCTTCAATGTCTTTATATCCGAATTATTCTGCCTGCAGCTTACATCGTCGAAAATAGTCCATCTAGATGTTTTACTTCTAAAAGCCTAAGTGAAGAAAGCAGAGGTTGACAAATTTTGCCAACAGTTCCTTGACAAGAAAATGCAGGGAAACTTTTACAGAAATGTAGAACAAGAAAATCAAGTTCGTGCAAGGAATTCCGAAAATTGTGGACTCTACTTCTCAATCTGCAAACAAGTAAGTACAAGAATGGTACAGCACCCTAACCTAACTACTTCATCGTCATCTTGTCTTCAAATATATTATCAAAATGTCAGGCGGTTATGTACTAAGCTTCGTCACCTCCGAAGCGCTTTGGAAACAACTGTTATAAAATGGGTCATTATTGTACTTATTATTGTACTTACTGAAACATGGCTCCATGAGGGTATAGAAAATGCAAAACTATGGCTAATTGAATATAAAAATGTCAGACAAGACATTATCAGACAAGTTTCATTGTCAGACAAGATAAGAGAGGGGAAGCGGAAGTTGAGCAAATATTTTGTAAAGATTCGGGCAGGCTATAATAATTATGTCATCAGACTCTTATATGCACCTCCAGATTTGTCTTCGGACCTATATGATGAGCACGCATTATCAGTTATAGACATTTCAACTAAATTTCCACAAGCTAAACTACTGCTATTTGGTGACTATAATTTACTCGGTATATATTTTGGATGAATAGTAGCAATGAGGTAAAAGTAGATTTCGAACCTTATGTAAAGGGCTCTCTTAAGAAAGCTGCACAAATTATAGGTGAAAATTTCGAATTTTCAAATCTCAAGCCATTAAATACTATAAAAAATTGATATGGAGGATTACTAGATCTATTCTTCTCTAGTAACTCTCAGAACGAAATAGTTGTATGTATAGACCTCTTGGTTAATAGTGGTTAATAAATAATGAAAATTTCGAAGTATCCAAAATGGTTTAACTTTTAGATCATAAAACTAGTAAATCTAAAAAAAGGAACTCATTAAAAATATAAGGAAACACAAAAACTTTACGATTACGAATTGTTCGCTTCTCTGAGGTCACATTGCAAAGCGCTAAATGACTCATTGCACCGAAAATATACTAATAAAATAGAGACAGGGATAGAAAATAAGGCAAAAAACTTCTGGCGTTTTGTAAATAATAAATAAAAAGAGGAAGTCATTTCAACTAGTATGTCATACCATGAAGTTAAAACCGATAATGGTACAGAGATCACTAATATGTTTGCTTCCTACTTCGGGCCTGTCTCTGAAGACAAAAATTTAGAAAATATAATAGTAGATTCTGATCATGACATCGGTTTATCGAAACTGCAATTGTCACCTGAAAATGTAAACAGCAAAATTAAACACCTAGATGTAAATAAGAGCGCTGGCCCAAGTGAAATATCTTCTCTTTTTATGAAAAAATGTAGTAGTATCCTTTCTGAACCACTGTGTTCCATATTCAATAAATCACTGTCGACAGGTATAGTACCTAACTCTTGGAAGGAGTCCACTATAACTCCAAAACATAAGTCAGGTGCCTAGAAAAATGTAAGAAATTACTGGCCAATCTCGATTTTAAATTTAATGGCGAAAATCTTATAAAGTTTTGTAGCCGATGCATTGAGGGACTATTACTAATGTTCTTCTATATCGGCAGTAAATTACAAAAGGCAGGGAAGAAAGTTCACAATTAGAAGCGATTTACACCGATTTTACGAAAGCTTTTGACAGAGTGAACCATGCTGCATTACTAAGTTAAAACCGCACAGGCGTTTAAGGAAATCTATACAAATGGTTAAGCAGTTATCTAGTGGGTAGGTCCCACTATGTTCTAGTAAGAGGTTTTAACTCAAATAGCTTTATTTCAACATTCGGGTTTCCTCAAGGATCTCACTTGGGACCAATCTTATTCAATATTATCATGATGATATTTTCATGCGGATGATTTAAAACTATTCATCGAAATTAGATCTGTAAGTGATACTTGAATGCTCCAGGAAGATTTAAATAATAGTGTAATTTGGTGCGAAAGTAATGGTATGACTTTTAATGTTTCGAAATGTTCAGTCTGATCACGGGCCGCTTCAGACTATCGGGTCCCGGACGCAAATTTTAATTCGCCGCCCCTTTTAATATGAGTTTTAAAATCAAAGTATTTATAACTATTCTAATTAAAAATTATAATAATAAATTAATAATAAATCATATTAAATAATAATTATTACCAATAATCATAATAAATAATAATAATTATTAATTATAATAAATCATTTATTAATAAATTAATAGTTTAATAAATTACTACATTATATTCGAATTATTTTTAGAGGGAAATCAATCATGTGAAGTAGATCTTGTTATTGTTTAATGAAATATTTATTTTACAAAAGCGATTAAGATTAGTCAACCGTAGTAATTTACATAGTTTCAAGTAAAATGTTGACGTCTCGCTTTCGCCAAAGCAAAGTCACGGATGATTGATTCACAAATAATTAAATCTAGTATGTCCTGCTCTACAGCTGTAGTAGCTAGAGCTGACATTCGTTCATCTTGCATTGTATTTTTTAGATAATTGTTTATTATCTTTAATTTCGAAAACGACCTTTCAGCACTTGCGATGGAAACGGGTAAAGTAAGGTGGATTCGCAAAGCAACGTGAGTGTTTGGATAAACTGACGTTAGGCAGTTTTTGTGAATGTCATTTAATACCTCAATCGGTGACATATTTTCAGTAATGTGCAGTACAAGTATACTAAGCTCATCTCGCAAAGCTGTGGCATCGATGTCGCGCTCATTTCCATCAATTAAAATCAATTGCAAATCTTTACAATTTCGCAGCAAAGATTGATAATCCATCATTCGAAGTTGATGGATGTTACATAAGAATCCTGAGTAATTATTATGTTCATCAAGAATCTGAAACCGTGCTTCTATGCAAACAATAATAATTGTATCAATGACCTGGGAGAAACAGTCAGCACGAAACTTTTTAATTGGATCATCTATTACATGATCATCATGCTCGTAATAAAAATTGATCTTTTTCGTCGCCTACGTATTTGTGCTTCAGCTTTCAAATTTCCTTCAAAGCCTAGAATTTCTGCCAATTCCTTAGTATTTGTTATGACTGCAGCGCACCCTGAATCAGATCTACGTTCTACGAAGTAGGACTTCAATTTTTGAAGGGATTTTTAAGCAGACTTTACATTTAGTTTAACACTTTATAGTGTTTCACTAGTCATCTTAATTTTGAATAAAGCACCATGCCAGAGAAGTGCTAAGCATAGAAATTTAAATCTTATAATTTTGACATTAATGACTTCGCCATGGGTCTAACTTCAGTATCTAAATTGTCGTTACTGTAAATTTCAAATAAGGCGTCATGAATTTCGCCTATATGGTACCTTAGAAGTTTCACAGCATCAGTGCTATTTCCCCACCTAGTGTCGTCCAAAGGCTTTAAAGTAAGTTAAGTGCAGCGCGTTATTAAAATTGCCCGGCGTTTGATTGATCCGGCAACAGAGTCGTTCACTACTAAATTCAAAGTGTGAGGATTACACGGAACAAAGGAAGCACGCGGATTTATATCCTTGATTCTTTTTTGTACGTCGACGTTTTTTCCTGGCATGTTAGGACAATTGTCATATGATTCACCTCTAATATTAATTATCTGCAGACCCAAACCCTTTATAATGTGGCTACTAGAAACTCGGCCAATCCCTCTGAGTAGTATTTTCTACGGAAGCAAACCCTAGAAATCTTTCTTCAATTTCAACAGGTCCATTCGAAGGGCATGAAACCAAACGAATTACAATACTAGCTTGTTCAGTGTGACTTTTGTCAGGAGTACAGTCAAGTATTACCAAATAATACTTAGCTAATATACATTTTTCTACTCCTTAAATGTTTAGCTATACTGTCAACAAATTTGGTAACCATTTGAATTAATTTCAACAAATCTCCATTATTTGGCTCGCACAACTTAACAACTTTTCCTTGAAATACTAAACATTGTTTACCAAGATATGTTACAATTTCAACTGTCAAAGTTAAAACCTTATACCAGTGTCGTTTCTGAGAATCGGACAATCGGTGATATGAGGCATCAATCGTTTCATTAGCTTTTAAATGTGTGGACAAATTTTTCCATTCTTGAAAGTTTTAAATATGAATACTACTTGCTTCATGCCGATCTAAGCCTCTTTCAATAAGTGTTTGTCGGACACTACAGTGTTTTTAGTTTCCACTCGATGCCTGCACTTGCTAAATTAGTTTTATTGTCAGAGCAATATAATTAACTCACTAAATCTAGGCTTTAGGCGGACTTCCGTTTCTGGCATGAAAGTGTTAGGTAGCGGTAATTGAGTGGTGCTAATTGTAGTGAATTTGCAGTGGAATTTGAGGTGAGTTGGTGGTGGGAGTGTGTTGGAGGGATTTATGAGTGAGAGTATGTGTGTTAAAAGTAATTAAAGAGAAGATATGTGTGATTGTTTGAGAGTTTGAGACTATTTGGAGTGGATTGAGAGGTTGGGTTGCTTAGCGTGAGGAGCTGGGCGGGAAGACAGGTGCAGTCGAGTAGCAGCGACAGGGAGGGATAGGGAGAGACAAGCACGGAGGAGGTACGATTAGCAGGGTGAGGTAGGTCGTGGAAACAGAGGCTACACAAGTTACGTAAGGCGATACGGACAGAGGTTGCTTCGAATCGTTTTGATGGGTTCAGACGAGGAAGTATTCTGCACTCCAAAAAGTGAGGCAAAAAAGAGGGGTCCATATAGAAAAACGATAGACAGGGAGAGATTGAGGGCGGATAGTTTTGGATCAATCGAAACGTTCATAAATAGGAAGAGGGATAGGGCGGAAAGAGGAAGTAGGGAAGACAAGATTGAAGTAGGATCCACGCTAAAAACCCCGCAAATGATCAGAACACCACCGGGAAAAAATCAAAATAGAGAGGGGGAGAAAGACAAGAGGGAAGACAAAGACAAAGTTGAACATAGAGGGCCAATAGAAATGGAAAAGTTAAAGTTAGAAGAATTGCGGGAAATGATGATAGAGGTAATACAGATGAACGAAAAAAGGCAAGAAGAAAGAGGAGAGGAAATAAAACAAGAGATTAGGAAAGAAATGGCTGAACTTAGAAAAGAGATGAGAAAATGGGAAGAAGTTAGGGAAAATTTGGATAGAAGGATGAAGACCTTAGAACAAAAATTGGAAAACCAGGATGAGCATAATAAAAAGGTAGCACAGTTCGAAGCTAGGATGGTGCAGATTGAAAAATCTAACCGGGAGTTGGGTGAAGGGGAGAGTGGGAATATTGAGAAGGAAAGGATAAGGGAAATAGAAAGAAGATTAGAAAGGAAAGAAAGAGATGAAAGAAAGAAAAACATAGTGATAAAGGGTCTAAGATTAGAAGGGAAGGAATTGAGGGAAGGAGTGGAGGATGTGCTAAAAAGGATAGATGCTAAAGTAGAGATAGAGGAAATGCGAAGTGTAGGAAAGGAAACGCGAAGAGGGGACAAAATGGTACTAGTGAAACTAAAGAAATGGGAACATAAGAGGGAAGTGATGACAAAGAAGAGGTTTTTATATGGAAGCACGGAGAGAATAGAGGATGATTTGACATGGGCAGAAAGAAATATGCAGTATAAGTTAAGGCAAATAGCGGAAGAGGAAAGACGTCAGGGAAAAAGAACGTGGGTTAAGTATGGCAGAATACAGATAGAAGGTGTATGGTGGGATTGGGACGAAGAAAGAGAAGAGTTAGTAGTGCCGGGAAACTAGAAGAGAAAGGAACGGGAGATAGGAAAATAAGAAATAGTAAGAAACAAAAAGAGACGAGAAAAGAAAGTAGGGAAGAATGGAGGATATGTTACAGGAATATAGCAGGATTGGAGAGAAAGGACAGGGAATTTATGAGACATTTGGCACAGTGGGACGTAGTAGTAATGATGGAGACGTGGCTAGATGAAAAGGGATGGGAAAGAGTAAGGGGAAGGTTGCCAAGAGGTTACAAATGGCAAGTTCAAAATGCAAAGAGAAAAAATAAAAAAGGCAGAGCAATGGGAGGAATGGTGATGGGAGTAAGGAACGAATGTATAACAGGGAAGGATAGGAAAGGGAGGAAAGAGCAAAAAGAAGGAATAATAGTAGAAGAGGTAAATATGGGAGGGGAGAAGTGGAAGATAGTGGGGGTTTATGTGAACGGAGATATGCAGGATAAATCAGAGGAGATGAAAGAAATGATAGAAGAAAATGAAGAAGAGATTAGGCTTATAATAGGGGGAGATTTCAATGCGAGAACAGGAGACGAAGGAGGGAGAGAATGGGGGCGAGAGCGAGGCAGAAAATCCAAAGACAAGATACTGAACGGGGAGGGAAAGAAATTGTTAAAGAGCCTGGAGGAGCTGGGATGGTTTATCCTAAACGGAAATATAGAGGGAGATGAGGAAGGGGAATACACATGCTCAGGAGGAGGAAGGGGAACGGTGATTGATTATGTAATAGTGGACGATGAGGTAAGAGAGAAGGTCAAGAAACTAGAGGTAGGGGATTGCATAGATTCGGACCACTTTCCAGTAATAGTGACATTAGAGGGAGAAACAAGTAATAACAATATGGATAAAAAGGAAGCGAAGGTAAAAAGAGCTGAAAAAGGGGATTGGTCAATGGAAGGAAAAGAATAGTTTAAAGAAAAGGTTAGAAATATCAAAATGGGAGAGGGAGATGTGGACGAGGAGATGGAAACAGTGATAGGAGAAATAAAAAGAGGATTAGAATGTACAAGCAAAAAAGAAGTTAGTAAAGGAGGCGATAGAAATGGATGGGACGAGGA
>CAKNWT010308745.1:0-18247 GCA_932066315.1 Andricus coriarius | reverse complement strand
TTTTTTCAGTTCTGCTCGTACCCTTCCCTGCTCTTCTTGTGGCTGTTTACTTCGTAAATGCATTTCGTCCAGTTGAGCCCGAACGAAATGAGTCTTCCTTCCCATTAGATGTGAAAGGTTCGCAGCTGCTTGGTTGAGGTAATTGCTTTCAGCTTCCATCTGCTTCCTGTCAGCATAGGTCAGAAGTCCTGCTATTGGACCAATCATATTTCCCAGAAATCCTAGCATTGGCGTTCATCTCCTTTTGCGCATCCCTGGTAGCATGGAGGTAGGGTAGGTCCCTCTCTTGTTGGATCCTGATTTCAGATCGTTCTGCAACTCTGAACTTCACATTGAGTTGGTAGTCTTGGAGGGTGGTATTGCATTTATATTCCTTGACTGCCCTGCAGTAACTCGGCAGATTCTTAAATCGACTTTGATATATATTTAGGGCTCTGCGTATTTTATCCACGTCCAGAAATGTGAGGATTTTCCAATTTCCAGATGCTCTTTTCATTTCGCCCAGTTATTCGCAGTACACTCCCGTACTTGATCGGAAGGTGGTTATTCAAAATTTCGTTCCTTCTGAGAATTGCTGAGAGATAGGGAGCAAACACAATAATATCCAGAATGCCAGATGTTCCATGGTTAAGGTTAAAAAAGAGACCTAGAAGGAAATGGATATTAGACATTGATAATTTTAACTGGCGAAGTCAGCCACAAGTTCTCGGAAATAGGATTTATCGCTAGCAAGCGTACCTTGTACTTCCCTAAGGCGTATCTTTGACTTCGACGCATCTCTATGTATACAATGATAGTTCTCTGTATTTTGATCTTAACAGTGAGTAACCAGAAGCTTATCCGCATGCTTAGTGCAGCATTTTCCTTCTTTAATTTTCCACATCTTCTCTCTTAGGAAACTAACAATGTTCACTGGCTTGTCCGCCAAACACTAGTTCGTAGGGGGTGCAGTTTGTCGCCTCGTGCACAGAGATGTTGTAAGCGAACATGGCGAATGACGAACCGTTCGTTTGAGGGTTATATCACGAAGTAGTCAATGGTTTGACTTGGAAAATATTTTCGAGCTTTCGCATTAAATGGCTCACAAAAGTTCCTTCCCCATCAGTTTTCTTCCATCAGTTTGCACCTCGGGGCACCATACTGAGAGAAGAGGTTAGTGGCCACGGCGTGTGCCACTATCGCTGTTTTTTAATCTGGTATGGGTACGGCAATGCAGTATTTACTAAATTGTCTTACATCGTTAAAATATGCCTGTTCCCATTAGGGGTAGTGGGCAGTTTTCCGACAGTATCTAGTGAGAATTTGTCAAAGGGCTCAGCTGGAGTATCGGGTATTATCATTGGTTCTCGCGTTCGTGCGCGCACTATTTTTCTCTCTATACAGCTTTTGCACTTACGGATGTACTCGGTAACTTTATCACGGAAGCCTGGCCAAGTATATCTTTCCCTAATTCGACGATAAGTCTTGTTTATGCCTTTATGTCCTGCTATCAGGCTTTCATGGTTTTCCGAGATTATGCTCGGTCGTAAATCTTCAGAGAGGATATCGATTTTTCCGTGACAGAGTGTAATGGTAACATTTCCGTCGCATGCCACTTCAGCTTACACCTTTGCCATTTTATTCTGTGGAAGTGACCCCAATAAGTCTCCTGAGTTGACCATTCAACATTTGGTCTGTTGTTCCTATTTAACGCTAGTATTATGTTTTGCAATCCTTTATACACTTCGTCCTATTCGAGCTCATCGTCATATCTTTGTTTAACTACGATGGAGTATGTTTTCTGTATACCATGAGAAGTGTGTAGTACTTGTCCTTTCCTTGGCTTACATTCCCAAATATCCTGGAAGTCGAACCGATCAGTAGCGATCAAGAGATCCTCAGATACCAACTGTGCATAGTTGTCAGGCTTGCCAGTCAATGGCTCCGTCCCTTGATGTAGTATAATCAGACTCTTTAAATTAAATTTCGTAGTTTGATCTTCTTCTTTTATTTGATTCTCGGTTAACCTTCGTGGAATAATTTCTCTTCTTCCTGGATTTAGACTCTGGTCTTCTTCGTTGGGGGCTGCTGAAAATGTAGCAGACATAGCACCGAGTTTCGAGAGGTTCCACAGGTTCGACTTCCCATCTCGTAGCTTCAGCTTCTGAATGAACATTCAATCGATTGGTCAAATTGAGTGAATGACTTTTTTATGGCATCCTTTAGGTTATTCTTATCCTGATCCACTGATACAGATCCTTTCCGGATTCACGTATTAGAACTTTTCTATTTCCACAACTTCGGTCGAAGGGAGGTAGTTGTCTTATCGATTCCTTCACTATGATTCCATACCACATCCAAGTGGTCGAGAACATATTTTTATTTCTCCAATTCCACTAGATTCTTAGCTGGTTTGTTTTCGTACGTTTTCCATTCGTTCTTTTCCCATTTAGGGATCCATTCTGTAGCGCTATTGATTGCGAATTTCGAGTCAGTATTTATTCGTAGTTTTGGAATCCCAGTTTGTCGTCCCCGTGCTAGTCGAGCGACATTTAGCGACATTTCCAACCTAAACTCCAATTCCTGCTTTGGACTGGTCATTCCCGTTATAAGTACATGGCCCATCTATGTATACGTTCACATAGGGGACAACTGGTGGACTGAGCCAGGGCCTAGTGGGTTGTAAATTAGCTAATACTTATTTAGTGTGTGGGTCCTCCTTTTTTGCATAGGGGTTATTCCTAAATCCAGAAGTACACTGACAGAGCTCCGGAAAACAGGAGGATCCAACTCGTCATCACTAGTAGATGATGTCGCATCTGAAGATGTTGAATTATCACTGTTTCAAAGGGTTTTAGTATTGTCTACTACTGCCCTACGCCTTTGAAAAGTAGGCTATCGGCATAGCCTAATTATCCTTTTCCTGCGTTAATACTGCCCCTACAGCATGTTCCGAGTCATCTCTTGTTAACTTAAACTTCTTTCTAAAGTCTAAATATTGTAGGATAGGCCCTCTGCATAGGTAGCGACGCAGCTTTCGAAAACTTTTTGCCTGGTCTGCTCTCCACACGAAAAGGGTTTCTTTCTTTAGTAGATCTGTTAAAGGTTCCGCTAATTTCGCATAGTCCTTAATAAATCGTCGATAATATCCTAATGTCCTGAAAATTGGCGAATATTTTTGGCAGTTGTAGGTTTCGGCAAATGTTTTATCGCTGTTATTTTGGTGGGATTTAGTCGCACTCCTTCTCGTGCGATTATGTGTCCCAGGTAAGCCACATCTGTGCGCAGGAACTCACACTTGGCGGGCTGAATTTTCAAATTCTCCTTACGCAACCTTTCTAACAATCGGCGAATATTCGAGTGGTGCTCTTCAAGAGTTTCCGAATGTACCATAATGTCATCTAGGTAAATCAATGCCTCCGTCCCATGCATTCCCGTTAGAATATTGTCCATAAGTCGCTGGAAAGTTGCAGGTGAATTTTTAATACCCATAGGCATACAGCGGTACTCAAAGTGACCTCTAGGTGTTGAGAAGGCAGTTTTAGCTCGGTCGTCGGTGTAGGTTTCCACTTGGTGATACCCACTAGCCCAGTCGAGTACTGAAAAGTACTGAGCCTTACCAAGGTGAGCCAGAATATCCGTGATGTTTGATAACGGATACGCATCGCCTATTACCTTTTCGTTGAGAGCCCTATAATCTGCTACCACTTTAAATTTTATAATTCCTGAAGCATCTATCTTTTTCGGAATGACTATTATGGGCGAGTTGTAGGAAGACTTGGACTCTTCAATAATTTCAGAGTTTAGTTGCTTCTCGATCTGTGATCGCACTTCCTAAAACGTAGCTTAGGGATCTCGGTAGGCCTTGCGTACTATCACCTTATCCTATGTGGTCGGGATACGATGTTGTATTAAATTAGTGCAACTTAGCCGTTATCCATTTAAATGGAAAATGTCGGAGAAATCCCTTGCCCATCCACATACGTAACCCTTTTCTTCTTTGGTCAGTTGAGAGATATGAAGGTTTCTCATCACTCTCTCCGTACGGTCTGCAATAGTGTCTTTGAGTGATGATGACCATTTTTCGAGGGTGATTTCAGTTTCTGATTCCGAAGATTTCTCTCCATGAAACTTGTAAAAATCGCGTGGAAAAATTTCTTGAGGCAGAATGTTCAATTCTATCTCTTCAGCGGTTGTGTTTATTGTTAACAACCTGCATACTCCATCTCATATTGACACTGCCGCTTCTCCCACATATAATCCCTGCATGGTATCCAATTTCGGCAAGTGTCCTTCCGTGAGTTTGGATCTCTCCAAATGTATGTTATTGGGCTGCAATTCGTAAGATCCGAAGAAAAGTTTTAATTCCGAATCTCTGATTTTGTTTAGATTTTTTTCGGATTCTTCGTCTACAAAGGGTGAAGGTTGAAAAGGGTTCGTTATAGTAACTACACTGTAAAAACCGAAAAGAAATTTCCCAATTATAATTTTAAAGTTACCGTATCTGGTGCGGTAATAATACCACGTCGATCGAGGGATCATGCCACTTTTTGGGTGTAGTGCCTACGTTCATCGAGTTAAATTTACAGATTTTGGTAAAATAACCATAATCGGCCAAAATCCCGTTTGAGAATGTAACCTTGAATTTCCAATTATTAACTTCTCGCTATTAAGTAATGTTGCAAAATTCTCGTGGTAATAAACAGTATTTAAATTGAAAATTCTCCATTTTGTGTGAAATGGTATGAAGAAAGTGCAAAATTACATTTTAGCGTAAAATTACGAAAAGAGAGTGAAATTCAATCTCCGTGTAAAAGTTCCCATTAAGAATGTACTTTTCCATCCTATTTTTGGTAAAATTACTTTTAAAAAAATAGTGAGATCCGTAATGATGTAAAAAAAATAAAAATTGATATTTTTATTATTATACATTATTACACTATTGATAATAACGCTGCTAAAAATCTTGAGAAAAAAGTAAAACTTTAAAAACAGTAAAGTTTCTTTCAAATGATGAAAAATATTTGGCATTGTTTGGCCATGCTTTTCCAGAAGACAATATCCCTGGATAAAATTATATTGACAGTTATCAAAATAGGAAAAAATATAATTATAATGGATTAAAAGGAAAATTGTATTACTATACTATAATATCCTTAGATGTTTTCAAAGAATTCCATAATGAATTTTAATGAAAACATTACTATTGAAAATATTTAGATCAAATTGTGTTTGAAATATTAAATTATTGTTCAGTTTTCTTCAGATAAAGTCAATTGGTTTATCCTCTTTTAGTTATTAATGCTAAGTTTTCCCTGTCATTTAAATTATTATTTAATTATTCTTAATTTACATTTTTCTAAACCTATTAATCCTTATTCTTCCACTTCATTGTACGTTATTGCATACAATTTATTTTTCTTGATATTCAAACTGAAGTTTTAAATTGTAAATATCATTTTTAAAGTTCCCGCAACTACTAAAGTCGTGCCGCGCAACGAAACGTACGAGTATGCGAGCTTTCTTTTTTACCGCGGTGTTGATCGGTGTTTCAAAAATGTTTGCTGAAAAAATAAATTGATAAAGCATTTATGGAAAAGGTAAGTTTGATTAATATTTTGATTTGATTTATATTTTTATTGGTGTGCGTCTATAAACCAAGTGAACGGTTTTTCTTTTCTTTAAAGAAAGAGGAAAACAAATTTCCCATGAAGTTAGACAGGTTATATGGACGCTCATCTCTTATGTTTTTCATTCGTCCCTTGTTTTACGAAAGAAAAAAATGCACGCTGAAAATATTCCTTGGAATTTTCAAGATCTTTAAACAAATTTTAAAAGATTTTAAAGTATTTTGAATATTTTAGGTTATTTTAGAAGATTACAAATAAATTTTTAGTGGATTCAGTAATTTAATGGAATTTCAAAGGAATTGAAATATTTGAGAAAATTTTAAAATATTCTCAGAACTTTTTTTATTCAAATATTTTGAAGAGTTCCAAGGGTGTTATTAATTTTAACAAATTTTCATATGATTTTAAAGCATTTCGGAAGATATGGAAACATTTCACAGGATCTGCAAGGCTATAGATTATTTTAAGTGATTCCAAGGGATCTTATAAGATTTCCGATGATTTCAATGATTTTGTAGGATCTTAGGAGTTCTTAAGGTATTTTAATGAATTATCCAGGATTTCAGGAAGTATTCTCAGATTTCATGTAAATTCACGGGCTTTTATAATATTTTAATGGATTTCAAAGAATTTATTTACAAGAACACGTGATAAAAACGTGGAGGCCTGAGATTTTAAAAACGAAATTCTGAAGAAGCCCTTACGTTTTCATAAGACAAAAGGGCAAAGGGGGTTGAAGTTGTAATGTACTGTTGCGTTTGAAGTTCAAATATTTCACTGTAAATAATGTTGCGTATAAAGGAAAAGAATGGTTCGAGTCGTTAGGAAAACGTTGCCCTAATTAATAACTTCATTAATTACTTTTATTAACTATGAATTTTTTCCAAACAGATTGGAATTACTCCTCCTGCTATGACAAATTCAGTGGCATAACCCACCTTAGTTCTTTTCGGTTAGTAAACTCTTTTTATATTTTTCAATGTTCCAATATTTAGCATGATACCTTAATATTTAATTAATTTATTATTGCAGAAAGTCGTCGCAAAGTAGCAAATATACAGCGTGCATCAGAAGGAGAAGCTGTGGAAATGTTACGAATCATCCCAATGCTTCGACATTGTTTAAGACTTTTCAAGAAATAACTCTGCATTAACAATAGGACAAACGGATCTTCCGCCATAAAAGTTGCATAATATTCTGTTATGTTTTTATGTACGGTATAAGTGTTACAAAGTTAATGGGAAGTGATAATCCGTTACAATCGTTTCTCAAAATTGCATAAGTATTTTAATAATCAATGTGAGAGTAGTTTGATTAATGCGACGTTTGATTAGTCAGTACTTCGTATGGCTGTATACAAATAAGGCATTTATTATCCTGCACATAAAAACATAGTAAACTTTCTGGTAAAAAAGTTCGTCTATTTAATTCGGGCCGACTTGTTTTGCTTTTAAAAATATAACACTTCGATTGGTTCTGATGCTTCGAAGGAATCAAAACACTCAATTAAAATGAATGCAAATAATAATAATAGCCTAATTTTTACTTGTGGATCAAGAAATTCTAATTGTTCGCCAATATTGAATAATATTATATTCTGTTTCTTAATAAGTAATATAAGCATTACAAAGTTATTGCACAGTGATACTACGTATTGACCTACATATTTTATTCAGATCGACTATTTTTACTTTAAAAAATAGGTTCAATGAAATTCATTTCAAATAATTTATTAGTGCCTTTCATTAATCAATGATTAATTAATGCCTTATTTTCACGTATTTATCGCCAAGTTTTAGTCGTTTGCCAAAGGTAGCATTTAATAATTTGTTTAACTACGTTTTCACTTTCATAGTTCAAAAACTGTTGTTTTAAGAAAGTATTGCAATAAGTATGTATTTACAATAAATAATTTTATACTTTTGCTAATTACAGTCTACCTTTCCTAACCCTATAATAAACACCTAAACATTTTTAATTTTTGATACAATTACGACTAGAATTGGGACCTTACTTTTTTTGTAATGTTGCGGTTTACTGAAAATGTACGATTTATAGGAAATTTACTACTTTGTACGGTTATTTTACCAACTGCTGGAAATTTACCAATTTTTTTCGTGAAAATCTAACATCTCACCAATTTCCAACATGGGTCGGTGATTTTACCATTTCCAGGAAAAATACATAACCTGAAAGTCCTATTGCAAAGCGGGATTGAAATATACTACTGTCGGTGAATACCCCGCGATCAACGTAGGTTATAATAGTACCAACGTTGTTCGTGGTAAACTTACAAGGATAATTTTTTTCAGTGTAGAGTATTATGCCGGAAAGAGATTTGTGCTTGCTGCTGCCTAAGGTAGGGCCACCCTAAAATTCCGTTACTGCTTACAGGGAAAGTATTTCTTACAACCAGAAATTCCTTCATCGAATCTAAAATGGTTAATTCAATAGTACCTATCGTCGTAACCGGATGATTGGTAATCCCTGCACTGGTAACCGCTTGCTGGGGATCAAATATTAACTCCGAAGTTAAGGCGCAGGTATTTATTAAATTTAAATCAGTTCTCGGATCTACTAGAAAATAGGCGCTACCATTTCTAAATTCTTTTGACATAATTCTTACGACGGAGGAGTCTTTGAAGTCCCTCCCTGTTTGAAGGATCCTATGGAATTTTCCGGGTATTTGTTCAGCTGTGGACGCTCCTGTGTCATAGGAGTCTTGGTTGCGTCCCGGCCCAGAATCTGTTTTGAGGTTAAATCCTTCAAATGGTCCTGGTGAGCTGGATCTAGACAAAGATTTTCCGTATCCCTTCCAGGGCATATTCGGTGGATATATTGGTTTACCGGTTATTGTGGTACAGTTGTCATCGGGGGATATGGATATGGCATGCCATATCCCGGATGTGGAGTTTGGGGTATCATAAATGGTTATTGAGCACCTAAGTAATCGGATAAATTCCCATAGTATTGCTGCAAGAGTTGCGCATAGGTCAGGGGGGGGGGGGGGTTGAGAACACCTCACTGGGAGTCAGTTGTATCGAGGTTTGGTCGGGAAGCTTATTTATTTGGAGAAGGGACTGTGTGGACGGCGAGAGCTAGCCTCGTCATCCCTTTTGCTCTTCATGCAAGGCATATTCAAGGGCCTCACTCAGGTCCTCCACATTTCGTGTATCTACAAACTTTAAATCTCCGTCAATCTACATATAAACGCATCCAGTGCGCAATCTTTGTTTGGTTTTAGCATAATGTCATTCGCTGTTTCTGTTTGTATTTAGTATTATATTTTTCCTCCAGGGCATGCATCGTCCCTCTAAGTAGGCCATGCACCCAGTCATAATAGTCGCTCACTGATTCCGTTTGCTTCATTCGCAAATTTTAAATGGCCTCAAAGTACCACTAATATTTCTTGGTGGGGGCAAAACGCTTTTTTTTTTAATGAGCGGTCAACTCATTTATTGTTTGAAATTGCTTATCCCTCACGCTCTCAGGCGCCACTCCTTTTAATTATGATAACAGCGCCATAATGAACATGTGCTCTGTCGCTGGTGTTATAAATATCGCCCCATTACTCAAATCCTGGATGAATTCTTTTAAGGGCGGTGTTTTTCCATTAAAATCAGGAATGTGGTATATGCTGGTCTGCATTGTCATATTTTCCAAAAGGGAATTCATGACTAGACTGGCATCATTGTTTATTCCCGGGTTTTGAAGGCGCAAATTGGGAACAGCTGCGCTCAACGTATTAGCTATGCTCAAATTTGGATTTTCTACTTGATCGCGGACTTTCCTGTTGGCATCTTCCGCCGAGCGAGTTTCGTCGCCATTCGTACTTATATTGTAGGAAAAGGGGTAGTAATTTTGGAGAGAAAACTCAAAGGAAAAGGACGCAAACCAAGATAAGAAAACTCTTGTAGTAGGCCACTATTGTACTTTCTACTCTGATGATATTATATCTATTTCGCGCTCGTCGTTCGTTTCGTATGCGTCTATCACTGTTTCTGCCTCCAAATCGTCCCAACCGTTAATCGACTGTACGTTAGTGATTCTAGTTTCTTGATTACGCACTGCCTCAATTTCTCGCTTCAGTTCCAAAGGAGTTCGAACTATCGATTTGACCGTAAGGGTAGGGATCGATTTTTTTAAAGGCTTGACCAGGCCATTGTAATTAGCGGAGCTGGCTGGGATTATCTTTGAATTAGCTAGTTTAATTTTTTTTAACGCTTTCCACTTTTGATGGTGACCCGGGCGAGGGGGGAGTAGGTTATCTTTAGGTGAGGCATCAGGAAGAAGGGAAACTCAAACGCTGCGTTGCCTGCTCAAGGTAGCACGGGAGAGTCGCCAAATATTTTTGAATAATAACTTTTATCATGCAAAAACCTCGCTTTCCCTATTTTTTAGAAAGAAAACATGAATTCTCAGACGTTATTATGCACCTTCTCTTCGCTAAAGTGTTTAGTTTGGGTCAGCGCAGAAGAGCCCCTTAATTTTGCGTTTTGAGATTACTGCGAGTTGCTGACTATTGATTATTATATAATAATTGACAGTTGATTCTTTTTCTATTCTCTGTAGGGAAATAAGATCTTTTGATTAGGAATCAACAGGGCGTTATTTTTTTTAATAAAAGGAAAACTCACATAGTGTGTTTCTTGCTTCATGTAGCGCGGGAGAGTTGCTAAAGATTTTTGAATAAAAATTTGTATTGTGCAAAAACCTCGCTTTCCCTTTTTATAGAAAGAAAACACGAATGCTCAGATGCTATTATGGATATTCGCTTTGCTAAAGCGTTCAGTTTGGATCATAGAGGAAGAGCCCTTTAATGTTGTATTTTGAGATTACTCAAAAACAAAATATTATTATCAATTATTATAATAATTGACAGTTGCTTCTTTTTCTATTCTCTATAAGGATAATCAGGATGATGTGTGTTCTTACTTACACAAGAGAGAAACAGATACAGGCCTATTCTAGCAAGTCCTGAAATTTACTCGTATTTTCTTCCAGGTGTTTCCTGATTATAAAACCTTTTACAATCTTTTTATCATCCAGTGTGATATTTTCTCATTCGTCTAGTTCTGGTTAAACCTTCTAGTGGTTTTCCCTAGTTTTAAAAAGACCTCAGACCGTTTAAGTGAAGCTTAAAAATAGTCTTGAAATTTCTTAAAGCTTCTCAGACCGTGGTAACCGAAATCCGAATATAAAGTTTCTACTGGCTTGGTTGGACAACTTTAGACGTTGATAACAAGGGGAAGGATTTTTCTTAAGTCAGTACTGGAGCTAATGGAAGTTGGGGGACTGATTCGTGATTTTCTGTTTGTAAAACGACGCCTAGGTTTGCGCACAGAGTACAGTTTGATAACTGGGTTTGGAAATTGAGAACAATTTTTCTTAAATTTAAAAATCGTCGAAATTTTCTGTGCTTACCGCAATATAATTGTCTTTTTATTTAATAAACAGGCTTTTCATTTTAGTTTACACTAGGATCATTCAACTTCTCTCTAGGCTGCCATACTTAAATTAGGGTTTTATTTTAAAATTCCATTTTTCTGCCAGACGGCCGAAGAATAGGTTATCCCCAAAATATGATTCTTATGAGTCAGATTATTCAGTTAGACGGCCAAATATTCCGAATCGTTAGTACTCGCTTTCGAATAGAGCCCATGAACACTATAGTCATTGCCAACTGGGATGTCCTTAAGGGACGATGCTTTGGTCCTAGTGCCTAATGGCTTGAAGCAGTGGGAATCTTTTTTTTCGACGGTTAATATAAGAAAATGTTATCATCATGAAGTTTCTCATCGACTGACATAATAAAAATTACAACTATCATTCATTACCTAACTTCCCCAGCCCATAAAAACACCTCCTTATAATTAACATGAACTCCTCACATTTTATAACAAAAATGTAACAGAAATTTGTCAGTCGCATTTTCCATAGATGAACATCCGGACCAGGCCAAGGAGCACCTCACTTTTCAACTATACCAATTCATATAATTCTATTCTATTATGCTGCACCTAGATGTGATTTTGATAATGCATTAAATCGAAAATTGTGATTCTAGCGTGCCCCCCTTCCTAGAATCGGCAATCGTTTTTTCACGCATATAGTTCATCTCACCCCTACCTACTCTCCGGATTATACCAATCTCTAAACAAATTTACCTAATTTAACCTCTCGTCAAGATCATTTACAAATTATAGTTGAAAAATCTTCCCCAACGTATGGGTTCATCAACTCGCGATTCAGCGAGAGTGGCACTCCCGCAATTTCATTATTTTATCATTGGTAACGTTCCTAAAAGGTGCAGGTTCTGTGACGAGATAATTACGATCCACTGCAAATCGCACATAGTGGTAAGTTATTATTAAGATAAGGGCAAGCGCAAGTCAACATTCTCGGACACTGGTAACAACCGGGGACGATTGTTGTAAATTCCACGACGGGTTTGTTACGGTGTACCCTGTGAGGGTGCACCGAGATTGACTGAAACTGTCGACCTTCCCATGCGAAACACCTTAGATCTAACGCGTTGGAAAGAATGAGACAGGGAGAGAGAAAATAGCGCCAAGCAAAGAAAATGCTAATTACACAGCGCCCGAAATGGAAAATAGTAATACTCCTTGCCTCCTTCCCCGCCTATAAACTTATACCACTTCTTATTTATCATGCTCGCCTAATACTCCCAGCAATACCTGATCCCTCTAAATATTGATTAAAAATGTTAATTGTTAATAAAAATTAAAGACTAAGATAGATAAAATCAATAAATTTTGGTCAACTACCCAAATGTCAAAATTTAAATTCATCCCATGAGAGTCAAAATCCCAATAGCAGATCGAATCGATCTTCCTAGGACTGAATCCTCGGACTAGTGTTTATATTTATTGCCTCTACGAATACAAGATTCTTGGGAAGGGAAGGCCACTATTACAGAAATCGATAAAATTTAGATAAATATCAAAACGAAAGAAAAGTTATATTATCGTATGTACAATAGGTTGTTAAGAGGTCATACTGGTCGAGTTCGGACAGTGCACTATTCGTATAGAGAGAAAGCTCTAACTTTTAAACCTGTACTTATAAAGTTGTATATCTAGCGAAGCATTCAAGGGTTTATATTTGACAATAAGAAGTGAAGATTGTTCTCAGTAATCATAACAATGTTACACAAGTAATGATTTCTAAAGGGCAGGTGGTTGTACATTTCGCGAGGATGTATAAAAGATTTTCATTTTCTCTAAGGTTACTTAACTGGCAAATCTGTTGTGGATCGATTACAGTTGTTCCAGCTTTAGAAGGAAAGGAGCTTTGAATAGCAGATATTGCTGGGGTAGTGCATCATTGTGTAAAATTGTACTGTATATATAACTAAAGTTACTGTTTTCCAATGTTAACAGATCCCGCCAATGGATAAAATCACGGTATTTATCATCTATAGTATCGATTTGAGTTATAAGATTAAGACCATTGAGATCCATGAGATTGTAACTTATACTCGCTCCCTCCAAACATCTAATAAGTTGACCTAACCAGTTATATTTAACATTTTTGCTGTTTGCGGTGTCGGCTAGTTTCAGCATACAAAGTTTAGGATAGCGCGTGTCTTTCATATAGAAAATATTTGCCGCTCATTTCAGTGCCAGTTTTAATATTTGGTATGGCACACAGGACAGACCTAGTTCCAATCTGACAACGAACTCAGACGTATTTCTGGGTACGCGCAAAAGATTTTTGAAAAACGGGCTTGTGCTTTTTCGAAGACATCTAGATAATTTAATCTGATAATGTGGGCCGCATGCAATAAAGAACTCTTTATAATAAAGTCATGAATTTTGATAATGGAAGACCATGAGGAGCACTTCGTTCTAGTTAGAAAATTGAACGCCGAGGCTGAGTTGGCTCTGCTAACTGCTGCATATGCAGCAAAGTTGAAAGCACCTGTTCTAGAAAAAATGCTACCCAAGTATTCAAAACCAGGAACAAACTCCAAGGAGCTACCGTCACATTTCAGACCTAGGAGTTTTGCGCTGATGCAACCTTTCTTGAATATAGTGTAATGAGTTTTGTTGTTATTAACCGTGAGTTTGTTTATATTACAATACTCCTGGAGGGCATTGAGTTGTCTAATTGAGTCTACTTTAGATCCCCAATTTTCCCTTTTTCAAATGGTTCCGCCCTATTCCCAGAAAATTTGTCATTCTGGATTATAGACTCCGACGCTGACTGATCTTTGGACTCGATTTTTTTATCATCTACATATATTATATTATAGCTCAAGGAAGCTTTCAAGTCCGAATTTCTAGCCTCTTTAATGTATGGAAGCAGAGTCCTCCTTTCAGTTTGAACTTTTTTAGTATAGTCCTTCAAAATGCTGATCCCAGTGCCGCGTAATTTTTTCAGCTGCGATGAGATCATTTTCTTATCCTTAAAGGAACGTAGCTGAGTTAGGAGGGGACGGGGTTTGTCCCGATTTTTTCCTCCAATCCATCAAACGGATACGACCTGGTCTGAGCATATTTCAATATTAAGATGCTGCTTGAAAATACCATATATTGACTGCACCAGGTCCACATCGTCTTCCTCAAGAACACCGAAAGTAATCAAGTTGTTGCTTCTTAGCGCTCTATCCATTGCCTCGATTCTCCGGTCTTGTTCCGTGATAACCAGCCTCAGTTTTACTTGCTCGACTTTAAGCGCTTGATTTTCCAGCGTAGGATGGTCAATTTTGTTGTGGAGAGCTGAAAGTGTGTACTCAAGATTCCCCATTTTTTGCATTAAAAGTTTAAATTTATCTTTAGAGATTTCGAGAATCATTGTATCGAGTAACTAACGTCACACAGAGATGGAAACACTGTGTACCTGATACAACGACCTTGAGAACGAAGCCCGTAAACAACCCAAATTTTGACGAGCGATTAAACACGCGACCGACTGCCATACTTGCTTAGCAGCGCCCCTCTCCTCGGACTAGTAAAAACATACAAATTGTTCTTGTTAATGAAAAAACTGACCCTTACTAAATAAATAAATAATAAAATCGTACATAGACAAATTAGTTAAATAGTAATCGAGTAACTTCCTCAACGGGTGAAATCGAAGTTAAGGTGAGACCTATATGGACTAGAGTGGAGTGATTGTTCGCGTACTGTGTCGCGCAAAGTGTAGGCTGTTGAACGTCGCTCTACAATTACAAAACATCTTGTACAAAATAACGCGAAAAACTAACCCCTCTGTACACCGAAAGTAGGACTTTGCCGAAAAATGATCTTTTTCAAAATTGTATAGGGTGAATAGAGTCTGATTTTTGGCATCCTCTAAAATAGCAGCTTCGATTTTTGGGCTCCAACCCTTAACGCCAAAAACCGACTCCTATGTACACCGTCAATACGACTTTCCTAAAAAATAATCTTTTTCAGAATCTCATATGGTGAATAGAGTTTCTGATTTTTTAGCTTCTCAAAAATACCAACTTCGATTTTTGGGCTCCAACCTTTAACGCCAAGAACCGACCCCTCTGTACATCGTCAGTACGACTTTGCTATAAAATAATCTTTTCAGAAATTTTATAGGGTGAATAGAGTCTCTGATTTTTAATGTTCTCAAAAAAACAAACTTCGATTTTTGGGCTTCAGCTTTTGATGCCAAAGACGTCGCGAAAAAATGATCTTTTTCAGAATTTTATAGGGTGAATAGTCTTTGATTTTTGGGCTACTTCAAAATACCAACTTCGATTTTTGGGCTCTATCCCTTAACCTAAAAAAGCAACCGCTTTGTATACCGACAGTACGACTTTGCCGCGAAATTATCTGTTTCAGAATTTTATAGGGTGAATAAGGTTTCTGATTTTTGGGCTCCAACCCTTAAAGCCAAAAACCAACTGCTCTGTACGACCTCGATTCTACTTTGCTAAAAATTAAACTTTTTTGTAATTTTAGTGTTAATACACTCTCTGATATTTGGGCTCCTTGAAAATTTCAACTTAAATTTTTGCTTAGCGATTCGATTTTTTATACGTAGGGGTTGTTTTTGGAAAAACTGTTATGCATGTGAGAGCCAAAAAAACCCCAACACTATTTGGTACTTTTTCCCATGTTTGAGTTTTTAGGAAGGGGGAGGTTTGTTACATAGGGGTGGTTTTCAGAAATTACTTTTGGTGCTTTCGAGAGCCTAAAACAAGCCAAAATTATGATACACTTTGTTTTTGCAGATTTGATTTTTGTGCTGGCTTGACTCAATTCAGCACCTCCACTCGAAATTCGAATTAAAAAAAAAAAGTTGTGGAGCCCGAAAATCGGTAATACAGACCAAAAATAGCCCCCAAAAAGCCAAAAATCCTGATACAAAGAAATTTGGGACTTTCGATTTTTGAGGTGCTTGCTTGATGGACCTGCTTTCTTGCACCTTACATCACTCTCGTCTTCTTATGTAAAGCTTTTACAAATATTAAAAAAAAAATTTTGTTTTAATTATAAGGTTGTTAAACAAGTCTGTTTCATATATATTTATATATCTATATATTGTTTTTCTTTGGCAGAGCCAATACGTACCTTGATGTCCAGCACCTATTAAGCGAAAAATCGTATTTTATTGGGTCCTAAGTATGTAAATAGTGTTAACAGGGTCCGATCCGATAAACACCGTCTAACATATGACATTTATCGGGTCGGACCCGATAAGCCCAGAAAGACCCAATAGGCACTACTTTCCCTAAAAAATAAGCCTCATAAACACCGTTCAACACACACACTCACACACCCATACACACGCGCGCGTATGTGTCCAAGGAGTTTTGGGACCTCATAAAATCTGAGGAGGAATGTCCATCAATCACTGCAGAAGAGGTGAAAGACCCCCTCAGGGGTACGAAGAACTTTTCCGCTGCAGAACCAGATGGTATCAAGAAATTCTGGTGGAAGAAGTTCACTGCTACATACGAAAATCTGGCCCGCATATTCACCTCATATTTAAAGTCGGAAACGCCCATTCCGCAGTGGCTGGTGTTAGGACGCACTATATTCCTATCAAAAAACAGCAACATATCCAACCCAGAGAATTACAGGCCAATCACACGGAGAAACTCTGGCACGAGCGGTTAGTGTTAAAATAATTTTTTTTTCATAGCACTAGCCATAGTTGTCAACGCACTAACCGCTCGTGAATTCACACGAGCCGCTCGTGTTAATGGCAACAGCAGCGCGAGATCGGTAAGTGTTGCGATTGGCCCGGACCGTTCTTGAGATTGGCAATAATCTCTCGTGTTAATTTTTAATAGCGAGTAGTGTCAAATAGCTCTGACGTTTGGTGACAACCACGCTGGTCTCTCGGCTCATTCGCAGCAACCACTTTCATTTTTTTTGCAACTGCAGTATGAGCAGCATCATCTGATCGAGAAGAACTAACCTGACTGCACGTCGGCTTTGTTTATTCGTGCAGTTGAAACCGTTTGATCAATAAACGTATGGCTAAGATCGGTTAGCAAGTGATTGACTGTTTTCGTTCCAGTAATAAGGTATGTATTTCTAATACAACGTTCATGAACGTTCATTTTCGATAAATTCTACATTAATCGCTTTTTTCGATTTATTCAATTTAAATCGATAGAATCATTTGAAGGGTCGTATTTTTCGTCAATATCTGTTGTTAAGCCCATCCGGGAAAATCCGGGAATTGTCCTGGATTTTATTTTTGATGCGAGAAGTGCATTTCATTAGCTTATAATTTATAACTTTTTATTGTCCCTTTGAGCTACTTGCTCTACTTTTTACTTACTCAAAATTTAAATTCATAAAAATAAATTAGAAAATTAACAAACATATTTTTTCAATAAAATTTATTATTTCAATCGAGCAAATTACACATGTCGCAACCCACTATGCATTTTTATGTATGCTACTATCGTAAGGGGGACCTTTTCTTATATTTATAAGTGGGGAAAATACGGGAATTGTCAGGGAATTTCTTGGGCAAGATTTAGTAGACACCCTGATCTACTATTCCAGTTAAATATTCCATAATTTTAGTTGAAAATTATCCCTTTGGTTGAACATTAATTTTTTTACCTGAAAATTTAATTATTCATTATTTGGGTGACAATTTATATTTTTCAGATGAAAATTCGTCTTTTTTGGTAGAAATTAACCTTCCTAGTTGAAAATTGATTTTTTTGGCCGAAAATTCAATTATTCTAGTAGAAGACTCATAATTTTAATTGACAATTTATAAATTTGCTTGAAAATGTAACTATTTTTTTGAATGCTTGTTTTTTTTGTTGGTTGAAAATTATTATTTTTTTATCTAAAAATTGTAATTATTCCAATTGAATATTCCATCATTTTAGTTAAAAATTGATCTTTTTTCAATTTTAACTATTTCAGTTTCAAGATTCAGCATTTTAGTTTAACTCATAAAATTGGTGGAAAATTAATTTTTTTAACTGAAAATTTAAATATTTTATTTCTGATTGAAAATTCATCAGGTTGGTGGAAAATTAATTTTTTCAAATGAGAATTGAAGAATTCCATTTTTGTTAAAAATTGATCTTTTTTAGTTTAAAATTCAATTTTTTGGTTAAAAACTTACCTTTTTTAGTTGAAAAATATACTATTTCGTTGAAAATTCATTCATTTAGTTGA
>CAKNWT010308737.1:0-21899 GCA_932066315.1 Andricus coriarius | reverse complement strand
AAAATGTCATTTTATTGACATTTAAGTGGTCTATTGGCCAAAAAAGGGATTTTAGGCGAACGGGTTATAAGCAAATGTTGTTTAGAAGAAATTAAAATGTTTTTGTCACATTTATTTTTTCACTTGAATCGTCAGTTCAGCTAAAAAAGGAAAATATGTCATTTTCTTGACATTTCAGTGATGTACTGTTCGAAAGAAGGGGTTCAGAAAAAAATCTGTTATTAAAACATGTGCCTTTCAAAAAAATGAAATATATTATATTCATTCTTTCACTCGAGCCCACAGTTTAAGAGAGAAAGTTAGAAGAAGATATTTTTTATCTTCAACCGCCTTGAGCGGGAACTAAAAAACTTTTTTTTTAGAAAATAAAGAATGCGGGAAAATTTTTTTCATTCAAAGAAAAATCTCGAGGGGTAAGGCCCAATAAAATAATGAAACTTAGATTACTAAGTGTTGTATCTGAGCCAATTTAATAGATTTTTGAAGTCTCACCCTATACTCCTATAGGATTTTTTCCTAAAACAAAAAACTGCCACGTGTTTTTTACTTTAAAGCTAAACAAATATTTAGCGAACCTAGAACTTTAAACGTCTTTCGGGAGCTCAAGAAAATTTTATATAAAATAAACATAAAATACGTGGTCTTTTTCTGTCAAACTGTACAAATTTAGAGGCTAAGACCTTAAGAAAAACAATATTACATTATAAATTGACACCCTAATTCGCACTTTTTTCAGTTACAAAAACAAGACAATGAAAATACGTATGTTTCAATACAAACGCATATTATGTATTGTAATAATATATTGAAATGATACATTTTTCAATGTAGCTGAGAATAAAATGTATTGCAAAATAAGAAACAAATATTAAAGCAATCAATATAAATAAAATTTGTACTTTATTTTGCAATATTTGAATAAACAATCCCAGGCCGAGGTACAGAAATATGTGCGAAATAAGTTTGATATAAAAGTGGCGAATATAATGGAGAAAAGTTCACATTTTGGACAAAACCAAGTGCGAAGCACGAGACACGTGATAAAAATGTGTCTGTTAAGGCCGAAGGAGCTTTAACAAAAGAGAATTCACAATCACCAAATTACAGTTGTCGATGTTTTGACCTTTAATTTCAAAAAGTCTGTGCATAAATGTGGGGAAAATACAAAGACCGAGCGCGAAGCGCGTGAACCAACAGTTGGGCGCCATAGGCGCGCTCAAACTTGCGAGCACAGCGAGCCGCGCGCAATGAGAATGTGCCTGCGTAGCGGGCACATTTTTACATTCTCATCAGAGAAGTTATTAGATTTGTGTAAAATTTGACCTCGTCAGTTTTTGTTAAATGTCCACGTTTTGAGATCCCCTGGACCCGAAAAACAGGTTTTTACGAATATGTATGTATGTATGTATGTATGTTTGTATGTATGTATAATGTATGTATGTATGTATGTACGTATGTATGTACGCATGTATGTATGTATGTATGTACGTATGTATGTACGTATGTATGTACGTATGTATGTACGTATGTATGTACGTATGTATGTACGCATGTATGTACGTATGTATGTACGTATGTATTTCTGTATGTCTGTTTGGCTGTGAGCGCGATTACTTTCGATAAAAAACAAATTACCAGAGTTACAGCATTTACAAAATTCAAAAAAATGAAAATGAAAATGTTAAGCCAAACAACGCACGATATGAAAAACAGTCGAGAGGAGAAAAACGTTGCTTTTTGAACACCCTACAAGATTGTCATAAGGACTTTTTGAATTTTCTTGAAAAATCGAAAATTCAAATTTTGATCGCCCACAAAAATTATGAAAAATAAAAAATTCCATCACTTTTTGATAAAACGCGTAGCTTTTGTATAAATTCGTAAAAAGCAGCATTGACAATAAAAAATAAAAATTTTTAGGCAAACAACAGAAACTAAGAAAAAAAATAATAAGACCAAAGTTGTTCACCAAAAAAAAATACAAATTTTAATAAACTGTTGGTATAAAAATGAATTAAAAATAAAAAATTACCTTTTTGTTAAAAAAAAAGATAAGCTACAATAACATTTTATGTAACAACATTTTTCGTCTATATTATATCTACAAATTTGTACAAAAACCACTTTACGCTAAGATGTGTATTTTTAGTTTAAATCGTAAAAAATACCATTGAAAATACACTAATTAAATATATAGAAAAACGACACAAAATGCTTCAAAATATTTAATAACAAATTTTTTGTTTTCTTACAGGATGTGCACTTTTTTCAATTATAAAAACAAGACAGCGGGCAGATTTTTTATATTCATTTTCATCATTTTATTTGGTATTCTATTTAGTTTGGCTTGACGGATAATAATCTGTTCGGAAAAATTATCATGTCACAATAGCGTATACTTCTGATAAAAAATTGATATTGCAAATAAATCCAGCATTTCGACATAACAATTTGATATATGAATTTAATTTAAATTTGTAAAATGATATTTAATCTGCATTTAAACATTTATCTTTAATTCTAGAATTATATACTGACCGAGATAGTGACCTCAGCCCCTCCTCGTAACGCTTCTAATCCTCTTAATCCGTTCCTCGAAGAGTATTTGCCCGGATATGGCTCACGAACTACCTGAAGGAGATTTCCCCAACTTGACTACACCGATCTTGGATGACCAACCCCTACAAATCTATCCTCATAGAGCAAAGGAGCAATTTTTTTAAATAATAAAGAACCCGCATAAAAAAAAGCTAGTCATAATTGGTTCAAGTCCTGTTGGGAAATTTCTCCTAGGTTCATAAACTAGCAAATAAATGAGTGTCCGTAAAAGCCACTGAAAGGCCTTTCCTTCCACTCTGTGCGAGGTCCTTTTTTTAATGGGCACTTATTTACAAAAATCCTACACTGGATCATTCAAAATAGTGAAATAGTGATATTTTTTTTGCTTGATCGCACTTCTGTCCTTTTTCTGTACAAGAAAACCTTAACAAAGATATTTTTATTTTTATAATAATTCCAAATAAAAACACTGATCCTCATTTTTGGTAAATGAAAAATATAAATTAGGAAAAATGTTTAGATAAATGCAATTAAAACATTGCAATACATCTCTATCCAACAAAACAATATGCAAAAATAAAATTTTTGCCACCACACCCGTGATTTAATATGAAGATATAGATTTTATGTGTAATTGTAATTTCAATAACTTAATAACAATAAAAGCCCTGCATTTCCCTCAATATGTACATTTAATATTGAGACTCATAAAACATACACTTGCGCGATACTAAAAACTGCGCACCAAATATAAACATAAATATCTGAATGATTCACCCTGACATGAATATTTATCAAAACACATTTCCGTCATATGATAAAAGCTGTCTTTTCGTTCCTGACACACAACATTTCGAAGATATTTTGCATCCTATAATTGAATAAAAGTGCTTCACACACTTGACAGCTACATTTGAAGTCGTAAAATTAGTTATAATTGGCAAGTTTGAGCGCGCCTGGGGCACGCGACTGTTGTTTCTCGCGCTTCGTTCACGATAATATAATTATCTCGCGCTTCGCGCTCAATAATGTATTTACCTCGCATTACGCGCTCAGTCTTTTTATTCCCCCCCCCTGTGCACAGACTTTTTAAAATTTAAGATCGAAACATAGACAACTGTAATTTGGCGATTGTGAATTCTCTTTTGTTAAAGCTCCTTCGGCTTTAACAAACACATTCTCATCACGCATCTCGTGCTTTGTACTCGATTTTCTCCAAAATGCAAACTTTCTACATTATGTTCAACTCTATTATATGAAATGTATATTATATTTATTTCTGTACCTCGGTCTGACACTGCTTATTCAGATATTGTAAAATAATGTACAAATTTTATTTTTTATGATTACTTTAATACTTTCTCCTTATGTTGAACTAATTTTTATTCTCAGCTACCCTGCAATGGAATTGAAACATACGTATTTTCATTGTCTTGATTTTCAATGAAATAAAAGTGCGCATCCTATAAAAAACTAACAATTTTGTTAATAAACATTTTATTGCAACTTGCGTCGTATTTCCATAGATTTAATTTGTTCATTTTCAATGTTATTTTTTACGACTTAAACTAAAAATATGCATCCTAGCGTAAAGTGGTTCTAAGCAAATTTGTAGATATAATTTAAGCGAAAAATTTTGTCAGATAAAATTTTATTGTAGCTTGTGTTGTTTTCCCAAAGAGTTCATTTTTTTATATTCAATGTATTTTTATGACAAGAGTTCCCAACAAGTTTGACAAACTTTTTTTGGTTGAATAACTTTTGCATTTTCATATTTTTTTGTCTTTTGTGTGGCTTTTCCAAAAATTAAATTTTTTTGTTTTTAATCTTATTTTTCAAGATTGAAAGAAAATCTACTCGTCCTTCCTAAGAATCATAAATAACGAATTTTTAGGACTACGCTCCTAATTTTTAAAATTTTTAATTTCATTTTTTACGATTAAAACCAAAATTACGCGTTTCATCAAAAAATTATTACCAACAAATTTAAAGATCCGTTTTAAGTTTCGAATTATTGTCAATATTTTTTCGTACCTTGCGTCGTTTTTCCAAAAAGTTATTTTTTTTTACTTTTAATGTTATTTTTCACGATTAAAAAAAAACTACGCATCCTATCAAAAAATGATCAATAACAGATTTGTAGCTCTTTTTGGGTGAACAACTTTTGTCCCGTTATTTTTTCATCAGCTTGTGTCGTTTGTCCAAAAATTTAATTTATTTCTTTTTAAAGTTGTTTTTTTACGAATAAAAAAAAACTACGAGTCCTATAAAAAAGTGATTGATAACAAATTTTTAGATCTTTTTTGGATGCACAATTTTTATTTACTCATTCTTTTCGACCGCAAAATGGAATTTTTTATTTTTCATTGTTTTTTGTGCAATTAAAACTTGAATGTTCGATTTTTCGAAAAAATTCAAAAAAAACTTCTTCAATAATCTTGTAGGACTTTCAAAAAGAAACCTTTTCCTTCTCTGGACTCTGATAATTTTCTTTTTAACAAAAACAGTAATAAGGGTAAATTAGTCGAGTTTCTGAGTACTATGAATAGGCATCCATAGCATTTTTAATTCTTGCAAAAAATGGTCTCAAAAATTTTGAAAATGCTTTAACTTTTTGAATTTCCATTTAAAATGGCTGGCTAACGAACTTGACCTTTAGTTTAAGACACTTGAAGAGTACCCTGCAGGCCAATCCAATATGTCACTTCTTTCAAAAGTTATCGTGCTGCCAGACTGAAAATCTAAATACATACATACCCAAATACATACCTTGGCGAGAACCTGTTTTTCGGTTTAGTAGGTCTCAAAATGTATACATTTGACAAAAACCCCACTTTACCCACTTTACAAAAGTATTTATGAATTCTTTCAATTTAATTTTAAGTTCCTAGAAATATATCAATAGTATTATAAACATCTACCACACAAGAAGAAAACTAGAAATAACATTGGTAAAAATACTTAAATAAATATATGTATATATAGAATATAATAAAGAAGTTTTTGCAAAATGTCATGGAAATGAAAAGCGATGGCTCGTACGTTTCCTTACAATCGAGAAACCTATTTGTACAAGTCCACCTATCAATTCTTCGGGTATCATTTATTGTCATTTACAGCTATTTTTTTAAGTAAAATAAATGGTACTGATATGAATTTTTACTACTGGGGATTGTTCTGTCAATAGGATTCCCGCCTAAGGACTGTATGAGGTTTATTGGACCTTTTATCTTCTTTTGAGTCTGCACCAAAGCTTCTGAAGGATATTTATTTATTTCCGGAACACTCCGTAAGCTAGGGATTTATTTTAGCCTCGAGAAAGGGGAATCACAAGGCTTTACGATCTTCGCCGTTGCGCTATGCAATACATACAGGCAATTTAATCTACTTATAACAGGGGTTATACCATTTTGAGAATAACACCTTCGCTGTATTGTGGCTTTAAAAGCTCGCTTCGTCTCACAATAGATTGAATACTAATTAAAACCTTTAATTAAACATTTATTTACATAATTATAAAATACTTTGTAATCATTATTCTGAATCCTGTTCACAATTTTAAACTTCAAAATACAAAATAGAACGTCTTAAATTGAAATTATTATTTTTTAATTTTTTTTTATTTCCTCACATTAATAATATAAGCAATTTGAAAATCCATTATTAAATGCATACTTAAATATGAAGAGTTTTCAATTTTTCGAAACAATAATAATTTTGAATTGAAAGCGCTTGAACTTGTATCATTTCTAAATAAAAGCGTTCAAAATAGAATATTTTGAAATTCATAAATTTTCAATCGGACGATATGAAAATTGCAAAATTTCATACTAAAAATTTTAATAATTGGATAAATTCATTAGAAAAGCGTTGAAATTTTATCACTTCTAATTAAAAGCGTTCAAAATTGAACAATTTTATTTTGAATTGAAGAATCTCGAAATTGAATGAATTCTGATTAAAATTTCAAAATGTTTAAAATTGAATAATTTCATGCAAGAGTTTTAAAAACTGGATTATTTAAATGATAAATTAAAAAAGATGTGTTTCGGGTTTCAATCATATGCAAAACTACGAATCTTTTCGACGTTTCGTGAAAATTGCAGTTCACTACTTCAGGGCTATCCTGAAACTTTCAGGATATGTTGTTCTTATATATACAAGCAAAATTTCTAATAAGAAGCGTTCACAATTAATCAATTGAAAATTAAAAACTTTAGAATTTAAATAAATTTTAATTCGAACCGATTAGAATTTGACAATTTGAAATTGAAAACTAAATTGAATGTTTAAGAGACAGCTTTAAAGAGACACGTTAAAATGAATCAGAAAATGTTTTCCAAGATCAAAAAATAAATTCAACGTTTTTTTTTTACAGTTAAAAATTGGAAAATCTTGAACTATGAACCTTTAAAAATGAATTATTCTGAAGAAAATATTCAATACTCGTATCAAGTAATTTTAAATGGAAACATTGAACATTTAAAAAATGAAAATGAAAAATTGAAAATTCAGCGTTCAACATGAAAATTGAGAACTCTTAAATGGTAAGCATTTAAAATTAAAGAAATTATCCAATAAATGAGGTATAAATTTCAGATAGTTCTATTTTGGCTTCAAAGAGCCCATTTTTAACTTTTCAATTTCAAATAGTTTATTTTTTTAAATTTCACTTAGAATTATTATTCATTCTTGAAAACTTCCAATCCAATATATTTCATTTTTAAATGATTTATTTTTTTTTAATGTTGAAGCAAAAGTTGGACAATTTTAAGACATTAAATAAAAAATAAAAGAATACAAATCAAGATCGCTATGATACTGATTTTTGAAATTGCACAATTTTAAGCCATAAAATTCGAAATTATATTTTCTAAAATCTTCTAATTTTTTAGGCTTGAAATGACAAATTATTTTATTAATTTTTCATTGTTTTGAATTTATTTTTTAGGCACAGAATTAACATTTTTTTAATTCCAAATCCTTTAAACTGGAAATTGTGCAATCATCAAGGCTTTCAATTTGATATTTAATGATTTCAAAGAATTGAAAAAAATCATAAATTTAAAAAATCATTAAATTCAAAACTCATTGTAATTGCAACGAAATTATTTAGAATATTTAGATCTGAAATTATTAAATATAAAACAGACTATGAAGGCTTTCAATATCTAATGCTTCACTTTGGAAGGATTTAATAGTGAAATTATCCTAATATTTTAAATATTTGAATTTGAAACTATTATCGATTTAGGAAGATTTCAATATAAATTGTTGAATCATTCGGGCTATGAATGAAAATTTATTGCACAAGAAATATCAGCAGACGAATTCTCTAAGAACAAAACAAAGTGCCGGTCATTTCCCGATTATCAAACATTTTTTTAGGTCAATAATGATGTTAAGGTGCAATAGAAAGAGTATGAAGTACCCTATCGTAACTGTACTGAAAAAAAGTTCTAAATGATATTAAAAGATTTATACATAGATGAAGAAGAAGGAATCTGCTGAAAACCTTCTGAATGCCTATTCATACGAATAAATAATCAAATCTTGATTTTATAATCTAAGGGTAATCAAAGAAACAACATAACAACATAATGAATTTGTAACTAAAATAATTAATATTCAACGGGGAAAACTAAATTTTTAACAGCCTAGAAAAACCCACCCAAAATATTTTACGTAATTTATGCACCACCCCTTTTATTATTTACTAATTTTACTTTTTGCTTCCTACCTGGTATTTCCTTTTTTCATTAGGTGTTAAATTAGTATTATCGTACAGTGGATTATCTAGCCGGACAGGCACAAAATGTAAAGAACAAATGTAATGTCTGTGAGTAACTTTATCAACGGAGTTGAACTTGACTTCTGTACGGCCGCATGCTTCGACCCAAGTTTTACATTTTAAGCAATTATTACATTCTTCAAAACGTTTCTTGAACTCTTCTTTTCTAATAGGACCATTTCTGTATGGTAAACAAGGTTTCGGGAAACGTATGAAGTAGAAGAGGTTATGTTCCTTGTATGCTTTGGTACGACTACCACTTTTGCACAAGCCATACATACAACGCATACACGCTCCCTTACTTCCTTTTTAATTGACATTCATTTTCACTTTGGAATTTTTCTCGATTACTTGTCACATTAATTTAAAAATTAAATAAGACTATTTACACTGCGTTGAACGAACAACGATGATCGCAACAACTGGGTACAACAGAAAGTAGATTGCACATGCGCAGTAAGCTTTCCGATAGGTAAAATGGTCTATTGATTGTACGGTGGCGAATGATCCTAAGACCTGTTTGAATGACTTACGAGATATTTTATTGCTAAACGGGTACAAAAAAAGTTCTTCTGCAAAAAGTCATTCAGTTTAAAGAAAATAAAATGGTAAGCACCTTTTTTAAGTTTTTCTTAAAGTTATTTCATTTTTTGGCAGATACGTTTTTTATAGGTGGAATGTGAGATAAGTTAAAGGTACCTATCATGAAACATTTATCAATTATGAAACAGTATGGTTATGAAGTTTCAAATACTAAAAAATAATTTTAAATTACACCTTAAGGTGTATAAATTTGAGATTACTGCACTTTTTCTTTATTTGGATACAACTTTATTAGATAATTAGCTGTTTTATAATACGTACACCTTTTTTAATACGGTCCGTAATTATGGAACGGAGGAACATGGGTGTTTCGTATCGACGGACACGTTTTCAACGCTTGCTCCTATTTGTGGAACAGGGGTACATTTACAATAAAATGTGTTATTTATTATATTAATATAGCCTATGTTATGTTAATGTTATATAATAGTTGAGGTTTGTCTAAAACAAATTAATTTTCAATAAAAAAACGGAGTTTCAACAAAATAGTTCAATTTTCGACCGAAGTGATAAATTTTCAAATAAAATGATGAATCTTCCAGTGGAATGGTTGAATTTTCAATCAAAAAGAGGAATATTCAACCATAAAGATTAATTTTCTACAACAAAAAAATACAAAGGAAAATGATAAATTTTTAACCAATAGCTGAATTTTACACAAAAAAGAGATGAATCTTTAACTGGAATAGTTGAATTTTATAACAAAAAGGTAAACAAACTCTCCACCAAATAGTTCAATTTTTCAATAAAAAAAATCAATCATCAACCAAATAGTTAAATTTTCATCCAAAAAAGATACATTTTTAACCAAAAATAGAATAATTAAATTTTCTGTTAAAAAAAAAAATAATTTCTAACAACAACAAAAAAACGATTTTTTAACAAAATAGTTCAATTTTCAACTGGAATAGTCAAATTTTTAGTTAGCAAAATTGATTTTCAACCAGTTAGTCAAATTTTCAGAGATGAATTTTTTACGGAAAAAATTAATTTTTAACAAAGGAGTTTAACGTTTAACCAAGGAGTTGAATTTTCAACTAAGAACGATGAATTCTTAACGAACAATGTAATATAATTGTAATTTCAACGAAAAAGGATATTAATTTTGAATAAAAAATAGTTGAATTCAATAAAGAAACACAAATTTTCAAGAAAAGCTGTTGAGTTTTCAATCAAAAAATACTATTCAGTCAGCAGAGAAAACAAACTGTTGAATCTTCAAGGAAAAATATGAATTTTCAACCAAGAAGATAATTTTCTACCAAAGAGGACAAATCTTCAACAAAACACACGAAGTTATTATTAAGGAAAATAAAAGAAAAAAAAAGCAAACGAAAGGGGTACTTAGCCTAAAATTTTATTTACACTTCACTTTAACCAAGTTTCTTAAGTTTTGACTTCATCCTTCATAGATTTTTCTTCTTTTCTATCCACTTAAATAAAAATTCATTGCCTATAACAAACATTTTTGAGCAAAAATAAAATTTAATCCACTTCGTTCACGAGAACTACCCTTCATAGGTTAGGTTTTTTAATTTTAACGTAAACTTTTTTTCAATTTATTTATCTCTATGAACCATTAAAATAAAAGTTCATTGTACTATTTAGTTCCATTTAATCTAGAAAATAATATAAAAAAAGCCACATTAATATAAAAAACACATTTCTTTGTTCTACCATAATAGGGACATGCATTATGGAACACCGGTACAAGAGTTCATAAGTTGTTTCATAATAGGTATATATAGGTCGTTCCGCTTTTTCATAAATATAATAACTTTGCTTGGACTAAATTAAAATTTTAATACGCGCTTCGCATTCAGAAAAGATCAACCCATTCATTGATATGAACATTTTGAAAATATATTCTACTATCGTTCCAAAATTAATGAAAATTTCAAAACCCCGTCAAAATTTATCTCACGATAGGTACCTTTACCTTAGTAGACTCAATTAAAAAATGTCTGTTCAGAGTTTTTAAGTTTGAAAATGAAATTAATTTCTCAAGACGTTGAAAGCAGAAGTTCAAGATGTAGTATCAGTGGAATTACCTTTTGATTCCCTTCGTCGCAGCCTCACCAAAGCTTCGTACGTCATGATAATCCAAGTTCAAAGGGCCTGTAGGGCTATAAATAAGCCTTTTAGCTGGTAAATTGAGTGACAACACTGCACCGATCGTGCCAAGAGCTGAATCGATTTGAGCTGCCTCACAAAGTACCGTCTTGAAGGGCTCAGGCTCATCAAATCCTGGGGAACTTCCTGACACCAGAATTATTCCATCGTAGTCACAGCTGCAGATATTCTGCTCAACTTTCAACTGACAGGGCATCCATCTGAAATCATTCGCACGAATTCATTAACAATGAGTTTGAAATTTGCAGAAGATAATAAACAAAAATCAAGCATAGATGAAGAGATCGTTATCTTTCAAAAAAAGGTCTAAAGAAAATTTTGCTCAGGAACTATATGCTCAGGAACATTTCATCATCATAAATATTGCAATAGCATTTAGATAATGAATTTGGTGACTTAAAAAGTGAATTCAAAATATATATGCTTTTAAATCAATGCGGACCTATGATAAGTTACGGTTTTACCTTTAGATAAACACATGATTTATTTTTCTCACGATAAATTCGGCAACACGTAATTCCAGTGCAGCCATCTATTTAGAAGAAGCTTTATCAAAGTCATCTATTCGAATGTTTCGACTTTATAGCAGATAAATTTACTCCGAGTGGATCGATTGACCCGAAAAATGTAAATTTTATAGATTCACTTAAAAGTGGGAGGAAACCTTTTATGTTATTTTTTTTCGCAGGCTTTTTACTCTAAAAAGTTTATTATCTAGCTGATAAACAAATGAAGCAATAATAAGTGCATAAAAAGATTTGGAAATTTTAACAACTTTTCTAAATCCTTATAGAAGAGGAAGCTTTTTCATTAACCAAGATTGGAAAGCAGTATATATTCAACGTTACTGCCGAATAGTCTCTCGGCATCTATTTACAAGCGAACCGAATTTCCATGACTCCATGTACCGTAGGGCTGAATCAACAATATCCCATGTGACTATAGTTATTGAAACAGAAACATAAACGTAGAATTGCTTTGTGAGTTTAAGATTTCAAACTTCAATACTAACGATAAAGTTAACAGAACCAAACCACTGCTCCTGTGAAACAAGAGCATGACCAATAACGAGAAGTTCCCACGAACAATAATGAATCCTCTGTAGGCTTACAATTATGAGCTTCGAGATATGAATCACCTGCCGTTTACGCCTTATGAGAGTCCGAATTTCGGATATGTATCAAAGTTGGATTCCAGGAGATGAGATTCATGATTCGTTATCTTTTGTTAAAATTTTTTAATTTAAAAACAATCCTAGGCCAATTTAAGGGAATAAATTTTTTCCCCCCCCCCCCCCATTCCTATAACCATATACTTCCTCTGCTATCTTGATATTCTTCTCAACCATATGGAGGTGTCGACATTTGGCCATTCTCTCATATTGAACCCACCTTTACCCTTCCCTTATATCCCTGTCCTTTCCCTTTCCATCCTCTCATCGCCTCTACCCACTACCTCTTTTGTTCCCTCAGAAGCTCTCAGCCCTATTTTCTTCTTCTTATTTGACGCACTGTAAAAACTAGAGATCTCTTTTTTACCGTATCATTTTTTTCGTGTCCTGTTTTTGAATAGGATAACTTCAAGCTGTTATTTTCAATGGAAAATAAACGATTCTGCGATCCCACCAGTGGTCTAATCTTAATACCACTCGAGACTGTTTTTTCAGACTTATTGTAATATTTGAAACTACCCTTAAAATAATACTTTGTTTTTACAGCGCACTACCATGGCTTCTCCCTCTTTGTCCTACCCCACCCCCCGTATTAGCCAGTCTATTCACGTCCACACCTTCTCATCTTCTTATCTCATCCATCCTTTTCATCCTTCATGCTCTCTCACCCTCATACCAATTTCCATGCATCCCTCCCTCTTTAGGATTAATGCCCTTTGCCCTCTTTAATTCACTTCCACATTCCCGCCTCCCATATACCTCTATTTCACCTCCCAACCCTCTCTTATACCCTTATCATATCTGTAGTTCGCCTCCCCTCTAACCCCTACACCTTCATTCATTTAACTCTCCTTCTTTCCCCCTAACCCAATTCGCCCCGATTTTACTCATCCCAATCTTATCGGATCCTATATTCCCCTTACTTCGTCTACCCATCCTCTCTTCATTTCCTCCATATCCCTCTCCCTCTATGATCCTTATATTATATTAAATTTAGCTCTACCCTTCACCCCATTTTACCATCTTCAACATAACCTCACCTTATCGTCATCCATTCACCCCTCTCTTTACCTCAAACCCCTCTACTGAGCTACCCATATCACTCCTCCTCTATTATACATACACCATATGTAATTCACCTTTCTCTATCTACTCCTAAGCCCATTTTCCCCTCTTTTAAACCTCCCCAACTTTATCGCCTCCCAAATACCCCTTTCTTGACCTTCACACTCTCTACTCACCTTCTGTATCCAATATCCCTTTCATCCCACATCCCCTGTCACCCCTAATATATTTTAGATTCACGTTTGTCCGTATATTTTAATCTCGGTTGCCCCTCATTAACCCACCTGAACCTCATCGACTCACATGTACCCCTCTATTCACCTTCTAATCCTTTCCGCAGCTTATATACCCACTGACCCCCCTCATCTACCCCTTGGGGTAATCAGCTTGTCTCACACATACCGCCCCTCTTAACCCACCCTCTTCATCCTTAGCCCCTGTTTATTCCACAAACCACTCTTTTCGCCACCACCTAATTTCCTCATCTACTCTATATCCCTCCTCCCCTATCAACCCTACACCATATTACATTTACCTGTCCCCAGCTAGCCCTAACCCCGTTTGCCCCTCTTAATCTCTTTCTATATATCCCCCTCTTCACTCCCATATCTTCTTTTCATCTCATATGTCCACTAACTACCGCTTGGGGTAGTCAGCTCTTCTCACACATGAAATCCTACTTACATCTTCCCCTATATTCTTAGTCCCACGTTCTTCTATCATAAACATTTCCTCCTCCAATAACCTCAATTCTTCTCCACTATACAATTTATTTCTCTATTTTGTACCAACCACCTGTTTCACCGGGTACAATAAGGTGGTTCACAAATTAATTGGAAAATTCCTTTTCGTGCTGGAGGGTAACAATCCCCCAAACTAGGTTCGAAACCCGACAAAAATGGTATATTTTTGTTCGTTCTTATTTCAAATACCTGGGAAAAAATCACTTTTGGGGATTTTTGGAATAACTTCTTTGAGGTTGGAAAAATATTACTAGAAAATTATAGAACTTTTTGAGGACTTTTCAGCGAAGAATTCTATGTATCCATCATATGGATTTGTCACCCCCAGCACACCCCCACGGTGTCTTGAAAAGTACCCCTGAATCCAAAAATTGCCAATTCTGCATGAAATATACACCTTGGACCGCTTTATTCTCCTTTTTTTTGCCAAGAGTTATTATTGTCGGTCTAGTAAAATAATTCTAAATATTTTTAAGTAATTTTTCTCAAAAAGTCATATTTTTGCAGAAGCTTAATCAATGTTGCCTTTTAATATACTTTATACGTTTTCGATACATCAGCTTTATTTTATAACAAAGCCTTATATAATTAAAGAAATTAAATTTGTTTAAACAATATTTTTCCATGTAATTTGGACATTTTCTCTCTTGTTTGCTATGAATATTACAAATAGGGATTGTTGAAAGCATAAATTTAATTTTTATGTTCATGAATTGTTTGAACAGTTACTTACTGCTTCTTTCCAGTATTTTCCTTTTTTATTTAGTTTGTTCAAGAGTTCGTTTCTCTCTTATAAAATGTTACTCTACGTTACCTACCAGTATGTTCTGCGAGAAAATGTTGTTTCGCTGTTGTCTGGGAAGTTTTCCCTGTGTAAGTAGTCCCGAGTCGAAATTTAGACCCTGCTTTGACGCTATTTAAACTTATAGCCCCTACTTTAAGATATTTACTCCTAGCTATGTATAAAACTTCTTTTCCTTGATGTTGACCCTACTTTGAATCTTTTAAACCTACTATCTTAAAATTCGAACGCTATAATGGCCTCAAATAAAAGAAAATATCGATCTGATACATCAAAGCAGGGCTCACCAAAAGGCAGTCAGTGACTGCAAATACTGGCAGTGGCAGTCGCGAGACTAGGTCAAACAGGCCAGGAAACAGGCCGTCATATATCTTGTCGTTCGACTGATCCCTAATCCTTTACGGTAAATAACAGTTTGAAATGAAAAAATGTAATGTATTGTGAATTCAAGTAGAAAAAAATCAGACCCTTCGGTGTGAAGAATGAGCCGCAACAAGCCGTGACCGTAACGACCGTAACACTTTGCAGAATTCCTAGAAAACGAAGTAAAAAATTACAGAAAAAATTGGTGGCAGTCATGCACTTGTCGTGTCAGTCAGCACCTGCTGAAAGTGGTGAGCCCTGCATCAAAGGAATGTGAAACGAAAAAACAGACTCAAGATTCATCAACACCTTTCAATCACAGTCAAGAATATCTATCTGATACATCGAAGAAACCTGACAATAAAATGAACAAACTGGCTCAAGATTCAGAAACGTCCTCCAGTAGCAACAAAGAGAATTAAGAATATCTAATGTCAACAGGTTTATTATTCAATATAATATTTAATCATTGTCAGCACTTATCACAAAAATTCTTAGAATTTAAAACCACCTGGATCATATTTTTCTTCTTTGATAAAAAATACTCTTCATTTTATATGCACGCTTATACTTTCATACCTTATTCTGATAATATCCCGGTTTCTATAGATAATCAAAATTCATTAATATTTGGACAAGAAATGTAAAATGATGTATAAGAAATATGTTTTCCGTATTTTATTATAATAATACAATATATATATAAAGAAGACTGGCATATTGTATTAATATAATAAAATACGGGAAATATATTTTTTATACGTCATTTTACATTTCTCGTCCAAATATTAATGCATTGTTATTATTATTATTATTCTTATTATTGATGCCAGTGTAGGGGCTGGAGCAGCAATGTAGGGTCTGCAGCGCCAATATAGGGTAGGGCCTAAAGCACCAAAGTAGGTTCAAATTTAGACCCTACTTTGACGCTAAACGTGGAAAAACGGCCGATTTCGGACATTTTTAGCGTCAAAGTAGGGTCTAAATTGAATTGAAATCGCTGCTTATTTTGAACCTACTTTGCTGCTTTAGCGCCTACTAAGATAAGAGTTATAGCTTCAAAGTAGGGCCTAAATTTCGACTCGGGGTTGTTTTGAAAATTCAGAGATATAAACAATGATACGTATTGTAATAGTAAATTGGTCGTAATCACCACAAACCAATATTTATTCCTGAATTTCCTAAACAAAATTTTTCAAACAAAAATAATTTGTTAAATAATAAATCTAAGATATCAAGACATGCAATATAAAAAAAAAGGCAACGTAGACTGAAAATGTTAAGAAGAAACAAAGTGGACTTCTCTGGGACAACGCGATGAAATACAGGAAATAACTAATAACTAATTGTTAAAACAATTCATGAATATGAAAAAAAAATTATGTTTTCACCAATCACTAGTTTTAATATTTATAGCAGAAAAGAGAAAAAATTATCTAGAAAAATGTTGATTGAATAAAGAATTCAATTATTCAAACAAATTTGTTTCAACAAAGTTAAACAATGAAACTGAGATATCTAAAAAGTATAAACTATATAAAAAGGCAACCTTGATTTTGATTCAGTCAGAAAAAAGCCGACTTTTTGAGAGAGCAAAAACCACTATTTAAACAAATTGAAGTTATTAAAACAGTTGCAAATTACATAAAAATATTGATAATTATTTCACTAGAAGAACAATAATAATTTGGGTCACAAAAAAAACAAGAAGAAAGTGCTCAAAGATGTAGATTTCGTGCATAGTAGACATTTTTGGATTGAGGGGTACTTTTTGGGGCCCCGTGGGGGCATATTAGGGGGGCAAAACCATACAAATGATCCATAGAATTCTTAGTTCTACAAGTCCTATAACTTTTTTATAACATTGTCCCAAACCCATAAAAGTTACTTCAAAAAACCCAAAAAGTGATTTTTCCCCATAAAAAAATGTTACATTTTCAAAAATAATATAGAAGAAATCAGTAAAATATATCAGTACGAATTGAATAATGGGGAAAAGTAACTGGGCTTTAAATCCAAAGTTCTGTCGTATGTTCTTTGAATAGTAATATTAAAAATGAATGATATAATCAGCCTTTTTACCACTTATTTGTTATTTTTGAATTGAATAATATTTTCATGAGATGGCGAGGAAAATTTTGTACGCTGGCAGATTATCATTTTTTAAGGAATTAAATTGCTTTCACTATTTTTTCACCAGTTTCTTCGATTCTTAAAACTCTTGACTTCATAACTCTGTCATGATTAATTCTCTTAATTTTCATCGAAAATATATTTTACGTGTTTTTATAAGAAATGTCATTCGGTACGAGGAAAAAAATGGTAATTTTTTGCTTTCAGGTGGTGAGCAAAAACTAGAAAGTACAATCAAGCAAAGAACTTTTAAATAAATAAGCAATTTGTCAACATAATAAAATAAAATTATTCGTGTTTTTTTACGACAGTCGGTAGCAATGGTTTTCATGGTTGCATGTAAAATATGACCCAGCAGTTTAGAGCTCGTATAATTTTTATAGTATATTGAAAAATATTCACTGTATAATATGTGCTGGCAAGTAATGGCATTTCTATTTTTAAAATTGATGTTACAGCTTTAATTTAATATGTAATACTTTGCCCATTTGTTCATCATTTATCAATATTATTACTAGAGTGGTCCAAAAATTCGTCTTTCGATTTTTGGTGATCGATCCCCTCCAATTTGTTCGTAAAAGGAAAAAGAAAATCCGTAATTTTTTGTTCTTTTTTTTACAACGTTAACCCGTGCCCCGGGCTCTTGAAAATAAGATGGGGTTTTAAATGGGGAAGCTCGGGTTTTAAAAAAATGGGAAAAAGAAGTACTTGTTATAAACATTTTGTGAATTAAAGTATAGTCACCTCTCCAGAAATGCTCACGGAATAATATCCATCAAATAACTTTTAATTTTTAGCACCCTAATGCCCCTTCATTGTGCCTGAAAAATGTCCCCAAAAATGCAAAATAGCGCCGTTTTCTATAAATTCATGCTGAAGACGATATTTTTTGAAATTTTTTCTGCATCAATAATTTTTTATCGATGAGTGAAGAGTTTATAAGTATTTTAAAAATAAGTTTGATTTTTTTAAACCATTATTATTCTTAAAACAATTTTTCCCTTAACCCCCCCCCCGCGAGGGCGTGAAAAGTTATTATCATTCAGGATAAATGATATAAAGTTAATGAACGTGTAGAGTAGTACTTCTTGTTTAACAAATTTGTTAATTCTTTAAACAATTAATGATTGTTGAAAGTAATATACTTTCTAAGGATATTTGGTAATTATTTAGACAATTTTAATTTGTTTACACAATATTTTCCCCTGAAAAGCGTGAAAAGTTTTTATTTCCTGGAATCAATGATGCAATTAACAGATGTTGAGAGTAACACTTTTTTTCTTAAGAATATTTAGCAATTTTTAAAACAATTTTTATTGGTATAAACAATTTTCTTCTCTGTGAATCATTAAAAGTTATTCTTTTCTACAATTATTGCCACAATTAATGAATTTTAAGAGTAATATTCATAGGAAAGGTGGAGAAAAGTCTACTTTTTATTAATCTCTTACACTATGTCGCATATTAGTCAGTATTTCCGTACTTCATATCGTATACCCTATATTGATTCACAATTAAATTGAATTCTTTTAAGAAAAGTATAGTATTTTTTTCTTAAAATTACTTCTCTGTTCTGTTTCATTTATATAGGAATACTTTAGGAAAGATCTACATGCAAATTATTTTCAATTCATAGATTTTATTAATCTACGGGTCATTAAATCCAGAAAATAATAACTTTTGACGATTTTATGGAGAAAAAATTGTTTAAACAAATGACAATTGTTTGAATAATCACAAAATATGTTAAGGAAGAAGTACTACTCTTGACATTCATCAATTTTATTTCATTTATCCCGAAAGATAATAACTTTTCACGAACCACAGGAAGAAAAAATTGTTCAAGAAATTGAAAATTATTTTAAAAAGTACTTGGAAACTCGTTACTTATCGATTTAAATTAATTCATGTTGAAAAAATTCCGAAAAATATCATCTTTAGTATAAATTTCATAGAAAACTGCTATTTCGCATTTTTCGGGACATTTTCCGGGCACAATAAAAGGGTATTGTGGGGTTCAAAATTAAAATTTATTGGATGGAAATCATTCCTTGAAATTTTGTTGAAAGTTGACTATACTTTAATTCACAAAAAGTTGATAATAAGTACTTTTTTCCATGTATTCGAAAATCGAGCATTTTCCATTTTAAACCCCATCTCAATTTCAAAAGCCCGGGGACACGGGTTAACGTTGAAAAAAATACGTATAAATTTGGACCACCTTCATTATCAGTTCAAAAGTTTTTTTCTATCCACCTCACCTAAGGTTTTAGTCCAATTTGAATCTCTCATTACATTGTTATTGTTCCTTCTACAAAGAAAAAAACTATAAATTTGTAAAAAATTAAATTATATGAATGTTTGGTTTGAGGCTATTAATTACGAAATTAGTTTCATGCGATCAAATACAGATTGCATCTAATTAACTCCGTATCTAAATAGCCACAATATTGGAATCGCAGAGTGGATTATCGCGGTTTTCACCCATGAATATAATAGTGAAATTAATTTACATGTGGTTTCTATAATAATAAAATTTTAAAGATAGAAGATAGTTTCGCCATTTAATTGAGAGGAATTCATTAAACTTGTGGAAGAAGGTGTCAGTAAACATGGGCATGAAGTTCTTAGCATTCGTGGGAATTACGTGCATTAAAAATGTATTCAAGATCTGTAAACTCGTTGATATTATTGAGTCGATGGTCCCATACGGTCCCAGTGGGGCCATCGACATTGAACATGACATCCCCACCTGATTCCTGCAACGGACTATAACTGTGACTATTATTCTAGGAACGATCAATACCGAAACGTACAATTCGCTGGCCTGGTCCTTAAAAAGACCCTACCATCAGCTGAGAAATAAAAAATAAATAAAATTTTTTACTACTGGCATAGTAAAAAAGTCCTTTCCCGAGGATCAGATCTTCAGGCCAACCTTTTGCATAAATCCAGAGTTTAATGAAGAATAAAAGCTTCCCTAATTCTCGAGGTGGCTGCATAATAAGAAAATTGATGACGCGTTGAGTATTCCAATGAAGTTCACAACGCTTAAAAACGAAAACATAGCATAGACTTTATAAAAATTACTTGAATCAATTTTTTGTTGTTTAATTATCGTAAAAATAATGCAATATATGATTTTAGAGCGTAATAGGTCATTATAACGACATATTTATTCTTTTAGTGAAATGAGCTATATTTAATATTCAGAAAAAACTCTAACCTTTTACTAAAAGCTCAGTTATCGGATTTAAATTTGTATTTACTTTTATTCCACACCCGACCGAAAAACCCACCTTTTGCCCCTGATAAGCGGGGCGAAAGTAGCATATTTTTCCCGAAAAATATTTTTGCGGGGCAAAAGTAAAATGAGCGGGGCAAAAGTAAAATGAGCGGGGCAAAAGTAAAATCAGCGGGGCAAAAGTAAAATTAGCGGGGTAAAAGTAAAATTAGCTGGGCGAAAGTTAAATTAGCGGGGCAAAAGTAAAATTAGCGGGGCAAAAGTAAAATTTAGCGGGGCGAAAGTAAAATTTATCGGGGCGAAATTTCTTTCCAAAAATTAAAAATGTTCAAAAATGTCAAAAAAAATCCAAAATGTTCAAAAATTTCAAATTTTTCCAAAAAATTCAACATTTTCAAAAAATTTCGAAAAAAAATTTTAATTTTCAAAAAATCTCCCTAGAATGCGAATTTGTTTCGACCCCGCTTTTCAGGACCAAAAAGTGGACTTTCAGTCGAGAGTGGAATAAAATACTATATGCAACACCAGGCAAAAGTATATTTTTCCCTTGGGTGATTATACTGCCCTTACGAAAATATTTTTCCCTCGGTTGCAGTAAACTCACCCGCTGGAAAAATCTTCTACTTTTGCCCCTTGTTGCATAATGTACTATTGTTGAATGATGTTTTAATGATTTCTGCCATTACTGAGTTTGTTCTTTAAAGTGGAATATACTCAGGTCGTGGTAAATCCATCACGATGATATTAATATGCCGGTAAAAAATCAAACTTGTTATATAAACGATTTTCATTCCACACCCGACCGAAAACCCCACTTTTTGCCCCTGATAAGCGGAGCGAAAGTAGCATATTTTTCCCGAAAACTATTTCTGCGGGGCAAAAGTAAAATTAGCGGGGTAAAAGTAAAATTAGCGGGGAAAAAGTAATATCATATCGTGCTTTATTTGGCTTAAAATTTTAATTTTCGCTTTTTTAGGGGGGATTTGGAAAATTCTATAACTCCGACAATTTTTCTCTTATCGAAAAAAGTTGTGGGGATAAATTGTTTTAATTTTTGAGTAGTACGGATAGGCGTCCATGGAATTTTTGAATTTCGAAAAAAATAGTCTAGAAAATTTTGAAAATGCTCTAACTTTTTCAATTTCTTTCCAAAGTAGCTGGTTAACGAACTAGATCTTTATTTTTGGTCCGTGAAACTGTGTGCCAAAGCACAATCACATCCGATTAGTCTTTCAAAAGGTATCCGCTATACAGGCGACGACGACAACATTTGATGGAATCCACGAAAATCA
>CAKNWT010308735.1:1332-14053 GCA_932066315.1 Andricus coriarius | reverse complement strand
GTTCATTAATTTTTACGTTGGAAACTCATTAATTTTTTCACAATATTGAACCACATAATTATTGAATTTTAATTTTTCTTTTTTGTGGTAACAGGAATTGATTACTGACATTAATATTATATCACTTAATATTAGCTGTGATCTGTACAATCAAAGTTTATTTATGTTTCATACCTCTATTACAATTGAGTATTCTGCCATGACGTCATGGTTATGATAGGATAGGTGGAAATGTCAGGAAGGTTAGCTTATAGTTGGTACATATTTTAAAATAAAATAAGATATACCAAAATTTCAGGTTGGTGTATCGGATCGATTTGATCAGAATCGGGCACTATCACTTAAAAGCTTGGATAGTTCATTTTATTTCGCGAAACTGAAAGGTCTTCAACCGATAAAAGGATGAAACATAATTCTGCAAATGCATATTACACTTTAAAAATATTACTATTTATACATGTATAACTTACTTTTACATTTAGACTATTTTGTCCAAAAAGTCGTATGCATTCCCATGTAAGGATGTACTAACTATGTTAACGTTCATGACATTTGCACCTATCCTAGCATCATTGTGATTTCTGGCTCAAATACTCAATCATATAATTATTTTAAATGTTTGTGACCAATCACCAATCATGAAATTTAACTTTTTGCACGCTTCAGAGAAGGAAATGGAAAAAATGGAAGGTTGCCTGAATTAAAGTTGGAAATATCATCATTAAAATGAGATTAGGAACATTAGACATTCTACTGCCATTCGGCGAACTGATTTTTGAATTGGACATGCTTCCACATTTTTTATTATAATTCGAGAACAAGTGAATATTTCATTATGTTCTTAATCTCATTTTAGAGAGGAAATTCACAGCTTTAATTTATGGAAGTTTGAATTTTTTCAATTCAATTCCCTCAGGCATGGAGTAGCACTTGAAATCTTCAAATGATACCTCGCCATTTACTATTATCAATAGTAAATTCTATGTTACATGGATTCACTAAATACATACTTTGAGAATATAATTTCAGCAAGAATTTGATTGGTTAAGAAATTTGAGCAAATTAATAGTTATTCGAAAATTGAGAAAATGAGAAAAAAGAATACAAAAGTTAGCGCGCGCTTGCGCGCTCACATAATGGTCTAGTGTCCGTAAAGAAGAAGTGGTCTTGAAATCCTCCAAAAATTAGGAGAGAGAACGACAATAGTGCAGTCACACGCGCAGCCATGAAATACTGAAATCACGGCTGCGCGCCATACTGCACTAATAAGAGACGCAGATAGTAACTTTCGGATATTTCCAGTTCCACTTTCGTCTACCTTCATCCATGGGAGATATCACTCCTTACTACTCCTTCATGGTCATGACCGAGCAGAGCGAGCAAGAGCGGTCATTATTTAATTTTAAGCAAAGGCATCGTGTTTAAACTATAACAACTAATTGCAGTAAGAATTTGAGACATCTATTTTATTCGTATATATTTTTCAGCTCTTAGGAATGTATATAATATTAAAATAAATCAAGGATTGCTTCTTTAACTGCTCGTAGCAGACGATAATTCAGGTAAAAGGTTGGAATTTCGGCGGGCTATTTGAAATAATGTTTCAAAATAATTGGTTTATTTGATGAAAATTAAGTAAATGTTGGAATTCGAAAGTGAATTATGAGACATTATGGCATCTTATACCTCGTGGTAAATAAATTAAGTGCAGGAAATATGCATTTTCAAGTGCAGTCTGAAAATGATATAGAAAAAAAATTTGCTTTTTGAAATTAAACATTTTGGAATGTACTTTATTCTATAAAATTAATATTTATGTTAACAGTTATTATATTATAATATAATAATTATTATTATATAGTTTTGGTTTAAATAAGGTATTTTTGTACTTTTATTCAAAGAAAAAGTATACTATGTACTGTGATTTAAAATATTTAAAATACACTCAGTATATTTTATTAAGAAGAAAGTATTATTAGGTTTATATGTGCTTCCAAGAAAGACGAGGACGATCCCATGAAAAAAGGCACCCCGCTGGTTTTTCACACTTGCTTTCCAATATAAAAACCTGACTTGCATTATCGCAATTTGCACGAAGACAAGAAAAAGCACATACTTCTTACAAATTGTAAATAATTACAGATAGTTCAACTAACTATCTCCAATTTCAATCACTTCATTATCTTCATTAGAACTGAAGATAGTTCAGTTGCATATATATGTATAAGAAACGAATCATTTTAAATATTTTGCAAATTTTTCAACGGCAATTTGTTGAGAGATGTTCAAAGTACCACCATGAATTTTTTCAGATTTTTCATATATTTTTTTCAATAAAAAACTATGCTCTAAAGTTCACTGTTCTTAAAAGCTGTCAATTTCCTTACTTTTTAGCAGTTTTTTAGGTCTGTAAGCTGTAAAAATTTTTTCGGGATATTCTTTTTTGGCTCATTAACGTAGAACATTTCCACCTTTAAAATGATCTGTCATTCATTGAGCTAGCATTTTTTCGTCACATACTTTCTCAACGTCAAAGCCAGAGGACTCGAATTTTCTCGCCGATAGTAGGCCTTTTAATGTTCAAATAGGAAAAATAAATAAAAATATCCCATTATTAATTATTAACCTTCCTGTTATTTCGTTAAGTTCTGAAGTTAAAGCACTGCTTTCGAGGCACAATAAATATATTTCAACTTTTTCGAGAGTTTTTATGGTAGCTCCGCACATTACAATCATACTAGAATTAATAATATTTTGGCCTTCGATAATATTTCTGGATGCAGGTGTACCTGTTGCGTAACTACACAAACTATCTAAGTCCAAAAATACCATTTTCTAAACTTGAACATACTTTTTTTTATTAAATTATTGCTACTACTCCATATTATTCATATGGCTTCCGCGGCTATTTTTATACGACACCGCAGCGGCCCTTTTGGCGCGGTGTATGTTTTCATTACCAATTATGAATAAATCGTTATTGATAAGAATAAAGATTGGAAACAAAAATTCGGCAGTAGTATTAATCTGAAAAGTGCTAAAGAGCTTAGCAAGAGTAAAACAAAGTTAAAAGATATCGAAATCATCCTAATATCTAACAATCCGAACCAATTCCAAAAAAAAAACACACACACACAAAAGGACGAATTCTTGTAACAAATCCCATAAGCGATCCCCCAAGCTTAATAAGCATACTTACGAACAACTAATTCCAACACTTAGAGAGCATCCCCACCCAAGACACTAGCGACAACCCAAGCACACTAGACTTACATATTTAGTTCAGGCAAACCTAGAGTTAGAAAAATGGATAAGAAAGATAATTCGGGAAAGATTTTGTATAATAGTAAATACGAGGACTCGTATAAGGATAGCGATAGTAATCTTTGAAAAAATAAAAAAGTTACTAAATAGAAAAAGTTAAAAAAGGAATCTCAAAAAGCAAATGAGGTATCGGAAATCGAAAATAGAAATCAATTAGTTAATATAAAGAATAAAGCGGTAAGATTATAGTATATTATGCACCTACGGGGAGAAGAGGGGCTTTTTCGACGCGCGAGCCGGAGACGAGTACAGTCATGATTTAAGTCCATATTAGATTTTGAAAAATGAAGCATGAAATTTATGTTATCTTATTCCAAATTATCAAAAATTCAATAAAAAAATTGCCGGGAACTTTTGGTAATTTACGGTAACTTTAGAGGTAATTTATGGTAACTTACTATAAATTTTCCTAAATTCAATTCAAAAATGCCTATAAATTTTCGGTCAATTAGGGTAATTTCACACGTTAGTATGCCAACTAACCATAAATTACTCAATATTCATTTTCAACATTTTTCATAAATTCCTGGAAATGTATGCAAGTTTTCGGTCATTTATGATTATTTTACAGGTAAATATGGAAAATTACCATAAATTACCCAATATTCATTTTTAGAAATGTCCATAAATTTTCGGTTTATGAACATTTGTGGTCATTTATGGTAATTTCACCGGTAAATATGGTAAATTACCCAAAATAATTTTGAAAAAATTCCATAAATTTTCGGAAATTTATGCAAATTTCCAGTCATTTGTGGTAATTTTACCGTTGAATATGGAAAATTACCATAAATTACCCAATATTCATTTTTTTTAATTTCCACGAATTTCCGGAAATTTACAAAAATGTTTGGTCATTTATGTTAATTTCACCGGTAGATATGGTAAATTACCATAAGTTACCCAATATTAATTAAAAAAAATTTCCATAAATTTTCGGAAATTTATGAAAATGTTTAATCATTTATGTTAATTTTACCGGAAAATGTGGTAACTTACGATTAATTAGACAAAATTCATTTTTGAAAATTTCCATAATTTTCCGGAAATTTATTTAAGTTTTCGGTAATTTACAGTAATTTGATCAGTTACATATGGTAACTTTCCATAAATAACCGCAAAATTCTTTTATCTGCAACCAAAATTTCCACATAATTTTTACGGTGAGTAGGCTGATAATAGTAAAATGACAGCTCATAGACGTATAAGGGTAATTGTCAAATTGTAGTCAAATTTGATTACTTACAGTGGCATTGAATATTTCATAACGGAAATTGATCTTATCACATCTAAAAATTGTAAATCCAAAAGGGGCAGTTTTGAAAATAAGAAATAATAATGAAATTCTTACATGAAATACGGAAAGTGGATTTGAGGTTAGGAGTTTGATGAAAGAGAGCGCGAGCTTTTAAAAAGTTCAAAAGCGAATACTGTCACGTATGCCATTTATGAAAAATTCTATTTTTTTATTATACAGTCTCTAACTCACACGAGATTTCTTCAAATTTGAGCAATCTGTAAAATTATTATTTTTTTTTAAATTTCAAGAGCAGTTCTACTTTTTATTGAGACGATTGAGACTGGCAACATATAAAATTTGAAACCTAAAAAATTAATTAATTTGTCAAAATTGTGAATAAAAATTACATAAAGCATAAAGTATATTATTAATAACAAATCCACCTACCAGTGCTGTAATATAATTTGTAACACATCTCTTCCTTTCTAATTAACTAATTTAGATCAATTCTTGAGATCTGTATATTTATAAATAGAGGTTAGGAAAAAGAAAACAAACCGGCCCACCTGATCTACGCGCACGCGTATAAAATCAGTCGTACCCTCCTGTATTTTACCGTACAGAAATGATGCAAGAAAATTGATGAAGTTTAGTTTAGTTGTCAAAATGCACTTTTCAGTTTTAATATCGAATTCACAAAAAAAAAAAACAGAGTTAATATTTCAAGCTCATTTTTATAGAATCTTGTATTAAACGATACGCTTTATATTGCGGTATTTATTACTCAATTGTAACTACAATATTTTACTGGAAAAAAAAAACGTACGGTAATGACGTCTGAAATTACAAAAATCGAGGGACAGACTTTAAGGTTCTTACAATATTACTTATTTTACTTGAAAAATGGTATAAATTAAATTTATGTTCATATAAAATTTACAAACTTGATACGTTGAGCGTTTTTCAGGATACTGTCTGAAAAAAGAAGAAAACCAGTTTATCGTTGTGCAAAGTGAAGTTGGGACGCCGTGCGGTAATGACGTTTAGGGTGTTCTTTTATTAAATTAAAGTAAATATAAACACAAATAAAAAAAAGAAATGACCATTTTGTAGAGGATAATAACTATTTATTAAATTAAAAAAAAATTAGTACGAGTTTCTAAGTTAATCACTGGCGGACCGGCCGAACTCAACCATTACGCTACAGCGTAATGGTTTAATGGTTTTTTTAATGGTTTTCGTAATGGTTAAGTAGTGCGAAGGTAATATGGCATTATAATTATTAAGAGAAGCAAAATAAATATGTAAACTGTTGCAATCATAATAATACGTTAAATTTTACGTTAAGTGGCCATGCCGTGATTGCAACAAGTTTCTTGTTCAGCATTAAAAAATGAAAAAAAAAAATGTGGCTCTCATTGCAGTCTGTTAACAGAGGCTTCAAGCGGGCTGCCAACATGCAGGGGCTTGACTTCTATAACAGCCACTTTGTTTTTTTTTTAATTTTTTAACGCTGAAAAAGAAATCTTTTGCAATTACGAGATGACCATTTAACGAAAATTTTAACGTATTATTATGATTGCAACAGTTTACATATTTATTTTGCTTCTCATAATAATTATAATGGCATATTACTTTCGCATTACTTTACCATTACTTTACCATTACGTTATAGCGTAATGCTTGCGTTCGGCCGGTCCGCCAGGGAATGTTATATTACTGGGACTTCAAGTTTGCCTTCAATTTGACAATTACCCATAATTTTCATTATTCACCGCTGACTTCACTTTTCAGTCCCTAGGGAATAGAAATTAGAGCTTTATCCCCACTTCATAGGCGTCGAAAAGAGCTCAAATCATGCATGTGTCATCAAAAATAACATTTCGGATAATTTAGCAAAAATCGACGTACAACCAAAATTTTCGCAAGAAACTTTCGAAGATGTTGTTGAGCTTAACCAAAGCCAGCAATCACAATTAGAAAAGCTTATAGAAAATAAAATTGAAATTCATTCGGGAAAAGAAAATAGAGCGACTCACTTAATAAAACATAAAATTGACGTCCAGGCCCACGATTCCATTAAACTACGATATTACCACGTGAGCCCTAAAATAATAATAAAAAAAACTAATTTATCAGACAATAGGTAAATTATTAGAATAGGAAATTAAAGGATCCTCTACTTCTAATTGGTCAAACCCTATAGAGTAATGATTTAAAAAAAAAACAGGGAAAGATTACAGATTGTTCGGATTTTAGAAAGGTTAATAATAGCACGGAAAATAACCTCTACCCAGTCCCATGCATGATAGAAATACTGTACACTTTAAGAACAGTAAGATTTATTTCAAAAATCGATTTAAAATTAACTTATTTACAAGTTCCAGTAGAAGACAGTTCAAATCGAGTTACATGATTCACAGTTCCCGGGAAAGGCATTTACTAATATTTAAAAGGATACCATTTGATTTAACCAATGCTCCAGCCACTTTCTAGAGACTTATGGATAAAATTATCACTCCAAACTTAAAGTCAAACGTTTTTGTTATTTATGCGACATAGTTACAATATCATTCTACCTGGTACGAACATATAGACGATTTGCAGTCGCAATAAATACTAGCAAAAACTCGTCGACAGAATTTACCCCAGTTTTTTAAACCCTCAAACGGTACACTCCAAACCAGCATACGTAAAAGGTACACTGGTGCAAGTTGGGATTTTTGCAATGTTAATATTAAATATATAATATATTGATCATATAATAATCATCCAGCATATATTACGCATATTTAACATATATATTTAATATAGTGGGGATAAGCATTTAATCCTGAGTTACCCCACGGGGGTCAAAATGATCCAGAGGGTTTTTGAAAGCGGCCCAATTTCTGTATAGTCTGGAGGAGCGTGCCATGACAGACTGTTTGAAAGTGTGATTTATGTCTTTTAGACCCCCGTGGGGTAACAACGTCACGAAAAGTGATCTGGAGAGAAATACAAAACGTGAGTAAATTCATTATTTACATTTTTTTATATCAAATAATAAAGTAAAAGTGGGGTTTGTGTGATGCAACAGTAAACTATGATTAAAATGTTGTGTTTTCTTGATTTTATAGAATTACCTACCCAAAAAAAACCATCGACATACATTATTCGTGTAGCAAGGCCTCTCGTGTATCACACATACAAAAGAAATATATATTTGTGGAAAAATGACAATAATATGAGTTTCCAACTAAATTGTTAAATAAAAAAGTTATTATTTTTCTTATTTTTAGAAATATTGAATGAAAAAGTCAATATTTTTCTCATTTTCCAGAAACGAAAACGGAGACCCGTTCTCGCACTCGAAATGCTACCTGCGTTTGAATCTGAAACCTGAAGTTGATCTGAGCGACAGGTCAGATAATAATAATGAATTACAAGAAGAAATATAAACCTAAGTAAGGAAGAGCAAACAGTGGAACGTAGAACTCAAAATGCTATAACAGGAAATAAATCTACTCTGAATTTTTATTAATAAACTAAATTAAATAATTTAAATTGGATTTACCATATAAATAATTTAAAACTAAATAATACAAAATCAAATAAACTTAAATAAAACAGACTCAAAGGACGGGTTTTTTTTCTTTTCGTATTTGTTTTAAAATGAATATAACCACGGAGGAGGATCAGATGTGGAAAAATAACGAGAGAACAGCAGCTTCAAACAGCAAACTAGGGACAAGCGTAAAGAACTACAATATAAAATTCGCGAAAGACTAATACTTGAATTTATTTACATACCATATCACTTTTTTGACAACAAAAAACACTTTAAATTTAGCAAAAACTTTACAACTCCAGACTCTAACAGACAAATTTACACACAATGAAACCGAAACATAGTTATCGACTAGGTTTAAAATTGTTAAAATTGAAATTGCTAAAACAAACCCCAAGAGGAAAAGAATAAAATTACACACATTTTGTTTAAATGCTAATTTTGAAACTATATCAGACTTAAACAGAAACATTAGGGAAATTTCAGATATACACCCGAACCCCCCGCGGGGGAGGGCGATGTAACAGACTTGATCCACCCAGGACCTTTTTCTTGCTCGTCAGCACTCGCCACGGGCTGGCGACTTACTACGACGATGTACGTGGCAATAAACCACTTCTACTTCTACATAGATCTCTAACACCCTTTCTCGGCACTCCACCTCCCAATTTTCTCTCCTTAGTAGAATTGGGATCCTGATCCGCAATTTGATTAGTTTTCAAAAAACCACTGTAAATAATTTTGGGCGTGTTTATCATATAGTATATCTTTAATTGTGAACATTTCATGAACACTGTGTTGCCTCATAGAGGATTGTTTTGTATTTATTGTGAGCACCCGGATACAGCCCCTCCAGACAGAATGAAAGAAGAATATCCTGAGTAGGATCTCCGGTCTAGGTTACAATTTCCCCAATCCGCGTCTGCGCATCCCACCGTTTCTGGATAGTGTGGACCAGCTTTCTGTTGAATGTTCCTTGAAGTACCCACTTTGCTTCCTTCTAGTGACGTTGGCCATAACAGTTGTTAAATTGGCACATCATGTTTATGGTGTACGCAATATCAGATCGAGTTGCGATTGCGATGTAAGTGAGAGCGCCAATTAGCTATCTGAATGGAAGCGAGTTTATCTTCTCGGTTTCCGTAGGGGAATCTAGAAATACATATTTTTTTACATTCTCATAATTTGTGATTGAGAAAGTATTTTTGTATTGTCTGAAATTTCACACCTCAAATTTCCAACGAATCTCCACGTCTTGAGACCCCCTGTAGCCGAAAATCAAGTTTTGGCGATGGCGTCTGCCTGTCTGTATCTCCGTCCACAAACACGATAACTCGCGAAAAAGTTAATGGATCAAATCGAGCTTTGGCACACTTTTTTGGCCCTAAAAGAAAGAAAGAGTTCGTTCAACGGCGTCCTTTGACTAATGGTTATGGTTTTATCTATTGAAAATGCTATGCAAAAATCGAATATTTCAATTTTTGGCCAAACGACCAGAGGTACGTGAAAAAGTTTAAGAGAAGAATTGAAGTTTTTAAAAATGTCTAAAATTTTTCTTGTACCCACTTTTCGATAGGAATCGTTTTTTGGTTTTATGCGTCGAAAATTCTAATTTTAAGTCAAATTACGAAAGATATGTAAACAAATTTAACCCTGGTGTAGCCACCCAAAAAAACTCACAGCATCTGCCACCCGAGTACCCCGCTCTCGAAACTGTTGTTAAAAGTCCATTGTAACTCGAAATAACTATATGTATCCAATCAATATTTCATTATTCATATTCTAGGAAAGTATTCCTACCTGAACATCACAATTTAATTATTCATTAATTATTCGAAAGCGACGAAAACCCAGGAAGGCATGCGTCGACTGCAATAAGCCCGTTTGTGATCAACACACGGCAAAAATCACTAAATGTTTGCATTGTAATAAGTAAATCAATTTGATTTATGTAAAAATAGGAATTAACTGTATTCTATGTATTTTTCCAAACAATATTTTTATATTATTTTGCAAAAAATGAAAACTCCATGATTTTTGTTCAACGATTACATCGCAAAGTGTAATTTTTATCATTATTATAGACAGTACATTGCATCAATAAACAATTAAAAATGCATATACTTTGTTATTATTTATAAAATTTTCCATATTTACTTTATATATTAGAACAAACTTTATTTTTATGATATAATGTACGAAAATCATGCTTTTTCTGTCGGGGTACCCGGGTGGCTCAGCCGTGCTTTTTTTCAACTGCAAAATATTTCAAGCTAAAAAATGTCTAAAAATATGTGGAATGCAAATTTCGATAGAGAATCGTTTCAATCATACAAATTCGAGAAGCATTCGGCCTATCTTTATTAGAAAAAAAGTTATTTAATAAAACGTATGCCGATGGGTACCTGGGTACCTGGGTGGCAACACAAGGGTTAAAAAAACGAATTATGGCTTTTTAAAAGACCTATCACTTTTTTCTTAACCATTTATTCATAAGAGCTTATTAATAGATTGGAAATGGTAAAGTGCGATGTTATGCGTCTGAGTAAATAAATAATTATAAATAGAGTGAAAGGTATGATATGACATACTTCAGACCAGATAAAAAGACCTCGATAATGTTAAGAAGATCATTTATTATAATGTCTTGTCGACGTTTCGAGAGTCTAATGCTCTATTCATCAGAAAACAGGAATCCAATGTCAAAAAATAAATCCTTAGAATTAAAACAATGGAAAGCCAATATGTCGGTGGAAAGGAATCATGTTCTTAAAAATTATCATCTCGAGTTAGTTCTGTGAGAAACAATTATATTGTAAATGCAGAGAAAAAAATGGCGTATGCGAAACGAAACATATACGATAAAGAGAAGTGAAGTTAAAAAATTAAAAAATCCTTTACCAGTAGTTGTTCATATTTTTAATTTGATCAGGTTAAAAAGGTAGTGAAGTCCATCAATAAATAAGTAATGACAGACACATTAAAAATTATTTAACAAAAATAGTTCAATTTAAATTTGAAAGAGGAGACAGAACGAACTTTTCGCTTCATATTGAACGTTAACATCGAGTAAAAGAAGGTAAGAACATGAAGTGATCGAGACGTAGAAGAACAGTGTCGTAGTACAAGTCAGAAATATAAGGTTCCTTGAATTTAAAATAAAACAGATTTCAATGTCGAAGTAATAAATTATTGGCAGAACAATTATATGTATAATGGACAGTCCAACTGATGACGGGTTTCAACCCGATATTTCGCAATAACTTTATGGTTCTTTGGATTCTGTCTAAAATTATCATGATGTTCTTTGGTTATCGTGGAAAGTAGCCTGCCAGTCTGGCCTACGTAACATTTATCACAATTTAAACAAACAATTTTGTATGATACATGCATGATTTCAGCCCTTTTCGACGCCTATGAAGCGGGGCTAAAGCTCTACTTTTTACTCCCTAGGGACTGAAAAGTCACGTCAGAGGTGCATAATGAAAATTATACATCTATGAGCTCGCATTTTACAAATTATCAGCACACTCACCGTAAAAACTGTGAGGAAATTTTGGTTGCAGATAATAGAATTTTGCGGTTATTTATAGAAAGTTACTATATATGACTGATCAAATTACCGTAAATTACTGAAAATGTTGTGTAATTTATGGTAGGTTACCATATTTACCAGTAAAATTGCAATAAATTACCGGAAATTGTCATAAAGTTCCAGAAATTTATGGAAATGTTTAAAAATGAATATTAGGTATTTTATGGTAAGTTACCATATTTACCTGTAAAATTACCATAAATGACCGAAAATTTACATAAATTTTCGGAAATTTATGGAATAAAAAAAATGAATATTGGGTAATTTATGGTAAGTTACTACATGTACCGGTAAAATTACCGAAAGTTTTCACAAATTTCCGGAAATTTATGAAAATGTTTAAAAATGAATTTTGGGTAATTTATGGTAAGTTACAGTTGAACCAAATTTAATTGATCCCCCATTCGCGATCCTCACGTAGAATCGGAGAACAACAATTAAACTTAATTTAACCTAATACCTTCTCACGATCCTCACCGTAGTATCGGAGAACGGCTGAATTTAAATAAACCTAAATCCACTTACGATCCTCGCCGTAGGATCGGAGTTTAATTGAATAATCCACATAACATCGGGATTCCTTCTCACGATCCTCACGGTAGGATCGGAGAACGATTTAATTAAACTTAAACCTAACTTTTTTACACGATCCTCACCGTCGGATCGGAGACTAATCGAATCGTGCCCCTTTATTATCGGGATCCCTCTTCACGATCCTCCCTGTGGGGTCGAAGAACCATTGACGTCAATTAAACCTAAGTCCTCCTCATGATCCTCACCGTAGGATTGGACGAACGCCGTTCTGATTTTTTATTTGTGTCTTCTATTCCTCTCTGTCTCTCTCTCAATAGATAGAGCGACCCCCACGCACAGTGGGCCAGGATCGCACTTTTTTGGCCAAAAGTCAAGGTTTGAACTTGAGTTCATTGAATATAATTTCGACTTTCAGACACCTTGAAGTATCTGTATTTGGAGTTTCTTATCAATCAGATGCCCTGTGTTTCGTTGAGAA
>CAKNWT010308731.1:0-18335 GCA_932066315.1 Andricus coriarius | reverse complement strand
AATATCTTGAAAATTACCCAAGAGATGGAGGTCATAACATTTTTCAAAGTGATAACCAAAAAAATTAAAAGTTTTCAATCCGCACTGATGAAGGAACTGTCTTATAGGGTTTCAAATGCACTCATACGCGCCATAAAATTTTTTGGAATATCTTGAAAAATACCCAAGATATGGAGCTCATAACATTTTTCGAAGTGATAACCAAAAAAATTAAAAGTTTTCAATCCACACTGATGAAGGGACTGTCGTATAGAGTATGAAATGCACTCATACGTGCCATAAAAATTTTCTGAATATCTTGAAAATTGCCCAAGATATGGAGGTCACAACATTTTGCAGAGTGATGATCAAAACAATTAAAAGTTCCTGAATCCGCAGTGGGAAAGGGAGTTTCGTGTGGCGCATATGAGTGCATTTGAAACCCTATGCGACAGTCCCTTCATCACTGCGGATTCAAAATCTTTTATTTTTTTGGTTATCACTTTAAAAAATGTTATGACCTCCATATCTTGGACAATTTTCAATATATTCAGCAAATTTTTATGGCGCATATGAGTGCATTTGAAACCCTATACGAAACTCCCTTTGCCACTGCGGATTGATAACTTTAATTTTTTTTTATCATCACTCTGCAAAATGTTGTGACCTCCATATCTTGGGCAATTTTCCAGATATTCAGAAAATTTTTATGGAGCATATGAGTGCATTTGAAACCCTAGACGACAGTCCCTTCGTGACTGCGGATTAAAACGTTTTCATTTTTTTGGTTATCACTTTGAAAAATTTTATGACATCCCTATCTTGGGTATTTCTCAAGATATTCCAAAAAATTTTATGGCGCATATGAGTGCATTTGAAACCCTATACGACAGTACCTTCTTGACGGCGGATTAAAAACTTTTCCCTTTTTTGGTTATCACTTTGAAAAATGTCATGACCCCCATATCTTGGGCAATTTTCAAGATATTCAGAACATTTTTATGGCGCATGTGAGTGCATTTCAAACCCTATACAACAGTCCCGTCATCGGTGCGGATTAAAAACTTTTCATTTTTTTGGTTATCACTTTGAAAAATCACTTTCAAAAAGTGTTATTATTTTAGATAAATCGCGCCAGCCCCCCCCCCCCCCCCATTTTGATCGTTGATAACTCGGTTGTTAATGCGGCGCAAAATTTTTCTTTGGTGGCGCATATCAGTGCATTTGGAGATCTTCAAGTCTATGTAGTTTAAACTTTGATTTTTGAAATGGGGGGACTAGCGTGTCTCCAGCCCCCCCCCCCCACACGTAACACCTGCTATAACTCCTAGAGTTTTGTGGTGCACCATTTTTTATTGGTGGCGCATATCAGCGCATTTGCGGCGCAATTCAGTGGGCTATAAAAAACCCGAAAATTAAGAGGGGGGGGGGGCTGGTGTAACGTACCTTGATGAGACATTGAATTCTATTATAATTTTGAAAGCAAACAATGATTAATTGTTTGAATAATTACATAATGTTTTTAAACAATGTACTACTCCCAACAATGAGCAACTATTATATTTCATGCACAAAATACGGCCTCCAGTTATTATTTGTATTAAAAAAAGACGGCCCAAAATGCTAAAAATTTACAATAATCCGTAAATTATAGTTCATTTTTTTTATTTTTTGGGTCATATTTGGTCATATTTGGGGAGGTCTGTTTCACGTTCCGTGTGGAATCATAATTCCATACGGAATGTGCAACAGAGCTGAAGGTTTAGGAAAATAATGAAAAGGGACTAAGGAACGTTTATGTACTAATAAATTTGTACAATTTCAACAAAATAATAATTAAAAATTTCTGTTGTATCTGAAAATTTATTAGCACATAAACGTTCCTTAGTTTTTTTTCTTCATTTTCCCAAACTTTCAGCTCAATATTACATTTTGTGTGGAACTGGAATCATCAAAAAAGATGTCGGTGAAGTAGAAATCGGATAAGTGTCACATGCCCTTAATTGAAAAATTTAACACAATTACATTAAATCGAAAAGAAATATTTTCAATTTTTGCTGAATTCTAGTAATTTTTCAGAATTATTGAAAATTTCGAAACGTCTTGAAAGGTAAGTATAAGTTTTGACAACATTTTTAAAATAATTTAAAATTTGGAAAGGTTTTAAATTTAAAAAAATGTAGATTCTCATATCCCGGGCTTAAAAATTATTAAAATTATATATAATTTTCCTGCCAATTTCAAAAAGAAGAATGTCAGGTAAATTCACGTTTGGGGCAGCTATTTTTTCCTGAAGCCCATTCGTCTGTGTCAAATGTCCACGTTTTGAGACCCCCTGAACCCAAAAAACAGGTTTTTACAAAATGTCTGTCTGTTAGTCGGTTTGTTAGTATAAAGATTTTTATTTTGTTAGCACGATAACTTTAAAAGAAATCAACTTATTAGATTGGGCTTTGGTATACTTTTTATGTGTCCTAAAATGAAGGCCTGGTTCGTTAGCCAGCCATTTTCAATAAAAATTTAAAAAGTGAGCTCTTTTTCAAAATTTTTGATTCCACTTTTTTCAAATTTAAAAATTCTATGTACAAATGTTCGTAGTACCTAAAAAGACAAACAATTTATCCTCATAACTTTTTTTGATCAAAGAAAAAATTCAGGGCGAGAAAATGTTGTCTCTTTGAACACCCTACAATATTGGTTTAAGACTTTTTCTAAATTTTTTAAAAAAATCGAAAATTCACATTTTTATCGCTCAAAAAAATAATGAAAAATCAAAAATTCCATTTTGCGGTCAAACTATACAAGATACGAAAAAAGATGAATAAACAAAAATTATGCGCTCAAAAAAGTTCTAGAAATTTCGTAAAAAATCATTTTTTGATAAGATGCGTTATTTTTGCTTCAATCGGGAAAAATAATATTACCAATCAAATAAAATTTTTGGAAAAACGACGCTAGGTACGAAAAAAGATGAATAGACCAAAGTTGTTCAACCAAAAATGATCTATAAATTTGTTATAAACTTTTGTTATAAAAATACATTTAAAATAAAAAAATTAACTTTTTGGAAAAACGATACACGCTACAATAAAATTTTATCTAACAACATTTTTCGCCTCAATTACAGTTACAAATTTTCTTAGAACCACTTTACGCTAGGATGCATATTTTTGGTTCAAATTGTAAAAAATAGCTTTGAACATAAACAAATTAAATTTTTGGAAAAACGACACAAGTTGCAATAAAATACATAATAACAAAATTGTCTTTTTTTACAGGATGCGCACTTTTTTTTAATCATAAAAACAAGACAAGAAAAATACGTCTGTTTTTAATATCGATGCATATTATGAATTGTAATAATATACATTTATTGAAATGATATAAAATTTTCACGGTAACTGAGAGTAAATTGAATGCAAAATCAGGAACAAATATTAAAGCAATCATGTTAAATACAATTTGTACTTCATTTTGCAATATATAAATAAGCAATCACAGGACAACGTACGGAAATAAATGTAATATACATTTGATATAATAATATCAAAAGAGAATTCACAATCACCATATTAAAGTTGTCGATGATTTGACATTTAATTTTAAAAGGTCTGTGCACAAATCGAATATTCCAAAATTACGCTAAAAGATGATAAGTACATGAAAAAAGTTTGAAACAAGAATTGTAGCTTTTCAAAATTTTATTTGAACCATTTTTTGATAGGATTTGGCATTTTAGTTTTATTTACCAAAAATACTATGGAAAAAGAGATAATTCAAATTTCGAGCTAAACGGTGCAACGTACAGGGATCTCAGAGAGGAATTGTAGTTTTTGAAAAGTCTTGCAAATTTTATTTTAAGCATTTTTTGATAAGACAATTTTAGTTCTATCTATCGAAAATAAATAATCACTCATTTTAGTCTTATGAGTGCAAATAATAAATATCCGAGTGCGAAGCGCGCGAATTGACAGACGCGCTCAAACTTGCGAGTGAAGCGAGGTACGTCCAGCGCAACGAGAATGTGCTCACCAGCGAGCCGATTTTTTAAATGTTGAGTTCAGCTTTTAACTGTTTAATTTATTATATTCAGTGAACTATGCGTAATACTAAAATGATTGACTTGAAGAAAATTCAATTTTTAAGCGTACATTTTCAATGTAAATAATTTGAAAATGCAATTTTCTAAGGCTGACAAATTACAAATTTTAATTTTTTTTATAAAAAAAAACTTTTGATTTGATCAACTGTAAATATAAATTCATTCATAAAAGTTTAAATTGAAATACACGTTGAGTATTGAAGAGGGGACAGCAATTGATTTTACAAGACAAATTTTTAGGTGACTAATTGAACTGTTCGAAAGTCTCAGTACTTAAAGAAATATAAACTCCCGATCGTGATTTTATAGAATATTCTCAATTTTGAAATAACTTCAAAGTGCTTGATTCAAAATTAAGCACTTTTATTCCATTTTAAATTGTAATTTGATATATACTTAACATTATTATTTTTTAAAGATTCGAATATGTCGAAAGATATGTTGTTGTTTTGAAGATATTTAAAATTAATGTAAAACTTGAAATGATTTCAAATAATTTAAAAGAAAGTAAAGATTTCGAAAAAACTTTAGAATCTTTCTACTAATTGTTAAAGGTTTAATGATAATAAGAAGAATTTCTATGAATTCTAGGAAAATTGAATATGATTTTTTAGTTTGAAAAATAATTTTAGGAGACTACTTATCAATATAAAATTGTCAATAAAGAATGTGGAAGATTTAAAGGCAATTTTCGTAATTTTACAGGACTTGAAATAAATTTTTGGAAAAAATTCGAATCGTTCTGACAGATATGTAGAAGTTTTGTCAGAATTTTCAAAATAATTTAAAACTTGGAAATAATTCAAATTTGTTTCTAAAAATGTAGATTTTCATATTTTTTGCTTAAAAATGATTGAAGCTTTATAATTTCGAAAACTACAAATTTAATGATTCATTGTTTAATCTAGACTATTTAGAACTGAAAATGATAACGTTGGTTTATCTTTTTTTTACAATTAAAAATTCTGTAATTTTAATGCTTTACATTTGAAGTTTCCTTAATTGTCAAAAAAGAATATCTCTTATCTGTCTCATCAAAAAGAAATTAATAAATAAGTACATGAATTTGAGAAACCCAAGTTTTAGACATTATATACTACTTGATCATATTATGGCTTATGCCCATGCGAGATGTCCGTGAAGTTAGCACGTCAACCAAAAAAAGCCAACCTTTTTTTGGTGAAATAATTTGGTGGTAATTTTTTGGTTGATATGTGGTGGTTTTTAATATTTGGTGGTAAATATTGAAAAAAAACTGTACTACTTTCAAATTTGGCGTGTCAACTTGACACTTGCACACCACTTTTTTATATTTAGAAAAAATTCCTTTTGATATATTTTGGTGGTCATTTTTAGGTCATTTCGTGGTCAAAATTGTCGAAGACATTGAATCTTCAAAAAATATGGGACAACACGCGCCGCTGTTTCTGCGCATATGCGATTGGCGCGAAGTTTAAAAGGAACAAATACTATACAACGAAAAGCATTTTTTTATTGCTCATATTTAATTATAATACAATGTCACTTTTTTCTTGAAATCATTTTTTGATCTATAAAAGTTCACCTGGTGGCGGCTTTGAATATTTGGTGTTCAACATTTCAAAAAGTACAGTATTTTGAAAATTGACGTGCTATATTTACGGTTGAAAGCTACTCTTTCATATTTTTTGCAAAAATAATTCTGGACATTGTTTGGTGGTCGTTTGCTAAAAATTTGGCGACACTTTTCAATATTTCACAGTAAAAATCGCAAAACTACAGTATTTGCAAAATTAGAGTGCTAACTGTACACTTGCACGCCACTTTTTCATATTTAAAAAAATTCGGTTTGAAATATTTTAGTGGTCATTTTGTGGTGGTTTTTAATATTTGATGGTCAAAATTGTTAAATATATTGATTATTCAAAAAATGCGAAACAACACGCGCATCTGTTTCTGCGCATATGCAATTCGCGCGAAGTTTAAAAGTAATAAATACTCTACAACGAAAAGCATTTTATTATTGCGCGTGTTTAAATATAATACAATCCAACTTTTTTGGTGGATTTATTTGTTGATCTTTTAAAGGTCACTTGTTGGCGTTTTTTAATATTTCGAGGCCAAAATTTCAAAAACTGCGTAATTTTACAAATTGAAGTGTTTACGTAAACGTAGCGCGTCAATTTTGAAAATACTGTACTTTTTCAAAGAGGGTCCCCAAAATAAGAAATACATTTTAATATTAATCTAATATAATATTAATATAATATTCTATGTAGGTACGATCGCGTTGGTATATTAACGTATAGTCTATACGTCCATTCTTCTTACATATCACCATTTCAACCCCTAAAAACCCGAGAACTACCCTTATCAGAGGGTGAAATGTACACCGGTACTATAAAAGTATTTTTCAATATTTTTTTATGAAACAGTGACGCTTCGACTCTTACAAATCGAAAATCTACCCCTATGAGGGGGTGGAAAATACGCCATGAAAAAGAATGTGTATAAAATATATTTCAATTATTTTTCCCCCATAGATATAATCAATTAGTGTAAATATGTAATAACTGCGTTAATTCTACTGACTTAGCATCATTTCAGCCCATAAAAACCGAAAAACTACACCTATCAGGGGGTGGAAACTACACCGGTACCATGAATGTAGGTAAATATTGTCTAATAGTTCTTCATCATAACAGTATGATATTTACCTCAACTATACTTACCCAGTAACGCTTCAACTCTTGAAAATCGAAAAACTGCCCCTACAATGAGTTATTGGGTTATGGGTTATATAACCCTATATAGTGAAGATGCGTGCATATTTGGCTGTATGTGTTTGTGTTTGTACATGTAGGTATATTTGTGTGGAAGCGTGCGTGTATGTGAGCGTGAGTGTTTGTATGTAACAAATAGTCTGCCCTTAGGGCTGTATTTGGTCAGCGGACAATGACATGACGTGAAACATGAAATGACTAATGACGTCACACATAACTTTGACATATGACATGACTTGACATGACATGACACATGACATGTCATGGTACATGACATGGCACAGGACATGTCATGATACACGACATGACATGACACATGATATTAAACATGACACATGACATTAGATATGACACATGACATAAGACATGACACATGACATTTGACTTGATACATGACATTAAACATGACACATGACATTAGACATGGAACATGACATCAGACATGACACATGACATGACCCAAGCGCGAATTGCCAAAGCTGAAAATACGACACAATATTGGCCCAATCACGGCAGCTAACAGTCGGCTATTGCTATTGGGCCAATCTCTGTGTCTGAATCGGCCAAGTTCTGGGCCAACGACGGCGGCCTTTGTTGGCTTTTCATATTTACCTACCATTACTAGTTCTAAATTTGTCTTTACTCCCGCAAAGCATGTTTTAAGTGGAGAAGCTAGAGTCCGACCCATCGGCGATATATTATACTGGGACAAGACCAAAGTGCGAATTGCCGGAACTGAACACACGGCCCAGGCTTGGTCCAATTTCGGCAGCCGAAGATCGGCTAACGTTATTGGGCCAATATCGGAATTTTAATCGGCCCAGTGTTGTGCCCGTACTGGTTGCCTATATTGGCTATTCAAATTTGTCGACCTACCGCCGATGCTTAGCCCAGTGATGGCACATTACTGGACCAAGTATCATTCTTATCCCGGCAAAGTATGTTTTATGAGGAAAACCCAGAGATCGGCCCAGGTGCGGCGCATTACTGTTCCAAACTTCGTCTTCATTTTGGCAAAACATATTTTAATAGAAAAAGCCGGAGTATGGCCGGGTGATGGTACATTACTGGACCAAGTGTTACTTTTACAACGGCAAACCATGTTTTAAGAAGAAGAGCCAGAGTTCGGCCCAGACTCGGCGCACTGCTGTTCCAAACTTCGTCTTTACTTTGGATAAACATGGTTCAATAGGAAAAGCCGGATTCTGGCCCAGCAAAGGTGCATCACGAAAAAACGAAATATTACATGAAGAAAAATTGTAATCGATATAAATTATTTATTCAATAATTATTTTATTGATATTTCTGTTAACAGTTCGTATATTTTACATTCACATAACGCCGTATAATAATAAATATTTAATTAGAAAAAGAGAATTTAAAATTTGGTGTTTTAACTTTTTTGAGCTGTACCTTATGAAGATGGCTTTTTCATCGAGTTTCAACTCGTAGGTTTAGTGAAATGGTTAAGACTCCCGACTGCTAGGCGATAGATTTAGGTATAGATATAGGTTCGATACCTCGTAGCGTTAGAAATTTTATTTGTAATATAATATTCAAAAATGTAATATATGTATTCACTCTACACCAGGATGATATGTAGTTGTATATAGATGCGTCCTAAAAACAATTGAATGATTTTTTATTACTTTTTAAATTAACTCCGGTGACGGCGGCCAAAGTCTGGGCCAGAATTGGCTGCCAGGTGCATACCGGGGTCATCATTCCAGCAATGGCACGATATCGGCAACCGAGATCGGGCCGATATCGGTACCCATTGCTAGGCCGATAATGTCAGCCAGTAACTCATAAGTGATGGCGGCAAGAGTCTGGGTCAGAACTCGCCGCCAAGTGCATACCGGAGTTATCATTCCAGCAATTGCACGATATTGGCAGCCGATCTTCGGAAATATTTTTTCCAATACTGGGCAAGTGCTGGGCCATATATAACTTCGCACTTGGGAGTTTACACCTAGACAAAAATTCGGTAAAATCACACATTCTTGCATTTTAGTCCAAAAATTTGCAATCGATATAGCTGTATTATTCGGTTTTCAGTCTCCAACTAGTTCCTGAATTTACAGTCGAAGTAAAAACAAAATCAATATTTAAAACTTACAATATCAATTAACAATAAGTATGCATTATAAAATTAGTACATATTAGTGATAATAGGTAAATAATATGTATAATAATTCCTTTTGTTTTAATTTTTTTATTTGGAACGTAATTTCTTAATTTTAATTATAAAATTACAGTTTGATACCATTGATCCTTATAATTATTATTAAATATCGTTTACTTCCATAATATGAATAGAAAGTAAGGTTTCTAATTAAGTATTTAAAGATTTTTTTAAATACCACATTATAGATAATCCTTATATCCAAATTTAAGGCAGTCCTTATTTAAACTTCAATTTATTTTTACAGATGAGGTGATATTTTGGACAAGAAAATAAAGCTATGAGTAAGCTCTTAATAAATATGCATAAACGTTGAAAACATTATAAGATACCTATTCACCGTAGATGATAAACGGGAGATAAAATTGCGACGCAATACAAAGCAGTGATTTGGCATCTCGTAATATTTTTCTGTAAAATAGGTCCTGAGTTTGTTTTTTGCGCACCTTTTTCACTCCTTTTTTGTTTTTTGACTGGCAAACGATAGACGATAATGGCACCATGTTCATCTGAAACATAGATTAAAAAGATTCGTGTAGTAGCATACATAATAAGTACTGTAAGGTTCAGTCACGAAGGAATAGTAAGGAGTGGTATCCCTGTAAGAGGGGAGTGGGACGAACAACGTCCAAGAATTCCTTAATGCTTGCCACGGCTGAAAACTTGGTCTCCGTATCGCGCACATGCGCACTGGCGGTTGCCATGTCAACGATGTCAACACGCGTCGAAAGTTTTGAACTTGTATTTTGAAAATTTCTTCACTGAAATTAACTTTATTCCTTACTTACGTAATCCATAAATCATTATAACAATTTTATTGTAGTACTTACACTTTCTAGTTCCTTTTCATATTTTAGATGCCGTTTTCCTTCTCGTTTTTAATTCAGGAACGTGATATACACCCAACAAAATAAAAACACAAACGAACATAACCTACGTATGCATCGAGATGTCAAAATATAACACAGGGGAGTGGGTAAAACACGTGACTGCGAAAACAGCTCTGCGCATGTGCGCGGCACGGACACGAAATTTTCAGCCGTGGCAAACATTAACGAATTCTTGGACGTCGCTCGTCCCACCTCTGCTCACCAAACACATACGGTGATACCACTCCTTACTATTCCTTCGTGGGTTCAGTTAACAGATGATATAAACTGAGTATTTACCGAGTGGTAAATATTTCAGTTCTTGTACTAGAGTACTAGAGCACAGCACACTCCTCTTTTTGGCATCCGCGGCCCTTGTAATAATTTGACTAGCCTGGATCTAATAAGAGGCCATCTTATCAATAAGGTTTCAGAATTGTTTAGGGTATAAAAGGTCAAAATCAATTTTTAACTAAAAATTAGGATGTTTACATAATACTTGGTACAAAAAAAGCTTTTATGTTTAAACTTTAAAGGAATGGTAGAATATTGAAAAAATTGAACACGATCATTGAAAGCTTTTAACACTTTTCAATTGAAAATGTTGTTATTAATAGCCGTTCTTTGCAAAAATTTTAACTTGTATGCATTGTACAGTTCAAAGATAAAAAAAATAGAAATCCACGCTATCATTTTCATTGCTATAAATTGAAGAATGAATCTAAAAATTTATAACAATAAAAATATGGCTTCTAGCTGAACACTTATAAAATTTGGAGTACGCATTTTTTAAACCGATTGATTAATAATTCTAACCTAAAATATTAGCTTTTCTGAGGCAAAACAAAATTTCAGGAACAGGATTTTCGAAAATTTTACAAATTACAAATTTTTAATATTTATCGCTATACAGGGTGTCCCAGTACTCAAAAAACATTTTTGTATTTTTGAATTCTGACAAAAAAATGGCGTCGAAAATAACTATAGATTTTTTGGCTAAAGTTAATAATTAACGAGTAATTAAACTTTGAAGATAACCAATCAGAAGCACGCGTTAGACGATCGACAGTCCATGTGCCATCGACAAGAGTATGTGCGTAAACAATTAAATTTCGTATAATATCCCCATCGTTTGTTTTTCCAGTAGGTTGTGACTCTCTGGTGCAACTTCACACGTCAACGAGATACAAAAATTAAAAAATATATTTTCCACAATTAAACAAATTAGACAACATTCTCATGAATTCTGTAAAATTATCTTAAATTTTGTAGAATTTTCTAGAAATCAGTAGAATTCTCCTGAATTCTGAAGAATTCTCTTGAATTTAGCAGAATTTTCTTAAAATCAGCAGAATTCTCGCCAATTCTGTAAAATTCTTTTGATTTCTGCAAAATTCTTTTGAATTCAGTAGAATTATCTTGAATTATGTAAAATTATCTTGAATTCAGTAGCATTCTTTTCAGTTCGGCAGAACTCTTTTCAATACAGCAGAATTCTCTAAAGTTCGGCAGAATTCTCTTGAGTTGAGCAGAATTCTCTTGAATTTAGTAGAATTCTCCTGGATTCAGTAGAATTTTCTTGAAATCAGCATAAATATTTCGTAAATTCAGTAAAATTTTCTTGAATTACGTAGAATTCTCTTGAATTGTGTTTAATTCTATTAAACTCGGCAGAATTCTCTTGAATTTAGTACAAGTCTCTTGAAATATGTACAATTTTCTTAAACTTTGCTTATTTCTCCTAAATTCAGTAGAATCCTCGTAGGTTTGGCAGGATTCTCATGAATCTAGTAAAATTATCCTGTTTTCTTTTGATTTCAGAAGAATATTCTTGAAATCAGCAAAGTTTTTTCGAATTCAAGAGAATTCTCTAGAGTCGGGCAGAATTCCCCTAAATTAATCATAATTCTCTGGAATTCTGTCTAAATATCTCGCGAATACAGTAGAATTCTCTTTATTTATGCATTCTCTTAAAATCTACATAATTCTCTTGAAATCTGTAGAATTCTTTCTAATTTTTTAGAATTCTTTTCAATTCAATAGAATTCTCTTACGTTTGGGCAGAATTCTCTTGAGTTAAAAGAATTCTCTTGAATTTAGTATAATTCTCTAGAGTTCGGCAAAATTCTCGTGCAATCTATAAAATTGTTTTGAATTGAGTCGAACTCTCTTGATTTCCATAGAATTATCTTAAATTCTGTAAAAGACTCTTGATTTCTATAGAATTATCTTAAATTCTGTAAAAGTCTCTTGAATTCTGTAAAATTCCCTTGAAAACTTTTCTACTTACTACAAAATTTTTAACACTTCTGAATTCATTAGAATAAGCTTTGATTTATTTTATATTTATTAGTCTTTCCAATTTTCGTGAACAAAGAACATAAAAATAGGATAGACGCTTTAACTAGAGCGTCGTCAAATTTAGTCGACTAGGAACTTCTTCGCAAATTAAAAATAATCACCCCCAATACCTTTGGAAGACTCTAGTAAATGTCTGGGGTGATTATTTTTAATTTGAAATTTTTTGGCTCTTATACTTGCAGGCAGCTGAGATGAGGATTGAAAAATGTACTAGGGGCAATGTTTGGGGGCTGCTTAAAGTCACATTGAGGATGAGAATATAAACTAAAGTCTTAGCAAGGTGCCTGGAATGACTATTTTTCATTTAAAATTTTTTTCCCGTTTTAGTTGAAGGCAGCTCAGAAAGAGTTTGTTAAATGTACTAGGGTTGGTTCCATGGGATTGTTGAATATTACCGTAGGTATAGCCACATAAAATGGAATCGTGGTTGAGTGTCTACACTGCCCATTTTTACTTTTAAATTATTTGGCTGCTTTAGTCGAAAGCAGCTGAAACGGGATTTGTAAAATGTACTTAAATTACATTTTTAAGGCTTTTGAATATTATTGTAGGGATGGGGATATTTACTAGAGCCTTGGTAAGGTGTCTGGAGAGGTAATTTTTAATTTGAAATTGCTTTGGCTGCTTTAGTTGAAGGCAACAGAGACTGGATTCCTTTAATGTACTAGGGGTGGTTTTTCTGGGTGTAATATTATTGTAGGGATGGGAATATCTACAAGAGCCTAAAGAACGTGCTCAGAATGGGTTCGTTAAATGTACCAGGATGGTTATTTGGGTATGTGTAATATTGTTGCAAGGATGGCGATATCTGTTAGAGTCTTGGAAAGGTTTCCGGGTTGACTTTTTTTATTTTGAAATTTTGTTGGCTGCTTGAGTGGAAGGCAATTGAGACTGGGTCCGTTAATTGTACTAGGGTTGTTTTTTAGGGGTGTGCAATATTATTATAGGGATGGAGTTATTTACGAGAGTCTCGGCGAGGTTTTTGGGGTGACTATTTTTCATTTGGAATTTCTTTAGACTACTTTAGTTGCAGGCAGTTGAAACGGTGTTCGTTCAATGTACTAGGGGCGGTTTCTTGAAGCTGATCAATATTATTGTAGGGATGGCGATATCTGTTAGAGTCTTGGAAAGGTGTCCAGCTTGACTTTTTTTATTTCGAAATTTTTTGGCTGCTTTAGTGGAAGGCAATTGAGACTGGGTCCGTCAATTGTGCTAGGGTTGTTTTTTAGGGTTTTAGGTTTTTAGTCCCCGAGACTCTCGTAGATAACTCCATCCTTAAAATAATATTTCACACTCCTAAAAACAACCCTAGTACAATTAACAGACCCAGTCTCAATTACCTTCAACTAAAGCAGCCAAAAAAATTTCAAAATAAAAAAAGTCAACTCGGACAACTTTCCAAGACTCTAACAGATATCGCGATCCCTACAATAATATTACTCAGCTTCAAAAACCCGCTCCTAGCACACTTAACGAACAACGTTTCAGCTGCCTGCAACTAAAGTAGTCTAAAGAAATTACAAATAAAAAATAGTCGCCCCAAAAACCTCCCCAAGACTCTCGTAGATAACTGCATCCCAATAATAATATTGCACACCCATAAAAAACAACCCTAGCACAATTAACGGACGCAGTCTCAAATGCCTTCCACTAAAGCAGCCAACAAAATTTCAAAATAAAAAAAGTCAACCTGGACACCTTTCCAAGACTCTAACAGATATCGCCATCCCTGCAATAATATTAGACATACCCAAATAACCATCCTGGTACATTTAACGAACCCAGCCTGAGTTGCCTTTAACTGAAGCAGCCGAAAAAATTTCGAAATACAAAAAAATAGTCAACCCAGGCACGTTCCTTAGGCTCTTGTAGATATCCCCATCCCTACAATAATATTACACCCAGAAAAACCACCCCTAGTACATGTAAGGAATCCAGTCTCTGTTTCCTTCAACTAAAGCAGCCAAAACAATTTCAAATTAAAAATTACCACTCCAGACGCCTTACCACGGCTCTAGTAAATATCCCCATCCCTACAATAATATTCAAAAGCCTTAAAAAAGTAATCCAAGTACATTTTACCCATTCCGTTTCAGCTGTCAAGAGACTTTTACAGAATTTAAGATAATTCTATGGAATTCAAGAGTCTTTTACAGAATTTAAGATAATTTTATGGAAATCAAGAGAGTTCGACTCAATTCAAAAGAATTTTACAGATTGCACGAGAATTTTGCCGAACTCTAGAGAATTATACTAAATTCAAAATAATTCTGCTCAACTCAAGAGAATTCTGCCCAAACGTAAGAGAATTCTATTGAATTGAAAAGAATTCTAAAGTATTAGAAAGAATTCTACAGATTTCAAGAGAATTATGCTGATTTCAAGAATGTTCTGCTGAAATCAAAAGAAAACAGGATAATTTCACTAGGTTCATGAGAATCCTGACAAGCCTACGAGGATGCTACTCAATTTAGGAGAGATAAACAAAGTTTAAGAAAATTGTACATATTTCGAGAGACTTGTACTAAATTCAAGAGAATTCTGCCGAATTTAATAGAATTAAACACAATTCAAGAGAATTCTACGTAGTTCGAGAAAATGTTACTGAATTTACGAAATATTTATGCTCATTTCAAGAAAATTCTACTGAATCCAGGAGAATTCTACTAAATTCAAGAGAATTCTGCTCAACTCAAGAGAATTCTGCCGAATGTTAAAGAATTCTGCTGAATTGAAAAGAATTCTGCCGAACTGAAAAGAATGCTGCTGAATTCAAGATAATTTTACATAATTCAAGATAATTCTACTGAATTCAAAAGAATTTTGCAGAAATCAAAAGAATTTTACAGAATTGCAGAGAATTCTGCTGATTCTAAGAAAATTCTGCTAAATTCAAGAGAATTCTTCAGAATTCAGGAGAATTCTACTGATTTCTAGAAAATTCTACAAAATTTAAGAGAATTTTACAGAATTCATGAGAATGTTGTCTAATTTGGTTGATTGTGGAAAATATATTTTTTAATTTTTGTATCTCGTTGACGTGTGAAGTTGCACCACAGAGTCACAACCTACTGGAAAAACAAACGATGGGGATATTATACGAAATTTAATTGTTTACGCACATACTCTTGTCGATGTCACATGGACTGTCGATCGTCTAACGCTTTCTTCTGATTGGTTATCTTCAATGTTTAATTACTCGTTAATTATTAACTTTAGCAAAAAAATGTATAATTATTTTCGACGCCATTTTTTTGTCAGAATTCAAAAATACAAAAATGGTTTTTGAGTACTGGGACACCCTGTATATAATGTTCAGGTTCGCCAATTTATAAAAACCAATCATTTACAAATTTTACTCATTTTTACTTCAGTTCTCAAACGAAGGCTATGGGTAAAACTACTTGGACTTAAGTTTCTCAAATTTTTAGAAACAAGCAATACGCCAGCATAAACACATATTGAAATCGCAATTTAAATATAAATCCCAAGCTCTATTGGTATTCAATGGCAAATAAAAAAATTACGTAAACTGCAACTCGGATGATAAGATAAGATCGGATGATAATTACGATTGTTTTGTAAGTATATATAAAAACACATATTGTACAATAAGTATTATGAGACAAATAATTTTGAGCTAAAGTGGTTTGACTTTTGAGCTTATACGACAAAAACATTTATTTGAAAATCCGAATATACACCTATACGATTTCGCGATTATATTATGAATAAAGTTTTTTCTGCCCGTACAAATATACAAATATGTAAAATGGTACACGGAGAGGAGTTAACCGCGACCGTTACTGCCAAGTCCGCTGCCGTCGCGCAGAACTCGCGAGTGGGAGGGAGGCAGAAGCTGTTGCTGCGCTCGCATGAACCATTGTGGGCGCACCTTAACCGTTCCGGCGCGTGACCGTAATATGCAGCGCAGCTATAGTTACTCCACGCGCAGTGATAGTTACGGTTTACTCTGCAAGCATTAGTGCACGCACCGTTTTTTTTATGTGGGTAAACCTGGAAATACCACTTTGTCCAAAAAACGTAAGACCTCTCCCATACTTAAGGGCTCATTGAAGGCTCATTTAATAGCCAAAAGCCAAATTTTGGGCTCTGCATTTTTTTTAAAACGCATGGTACTCTCAGCTTTACGTCAAGTTAGTAGTACCATGGCACGAATATTGCTTATATCAATTTTTTTCTTTTCACAGGTATTGAGGGCTCATTTAAGGCTCTTGCATGACCTCCGGCGCAGTTTTTCAAAAACAACCCCTATCACATAAAAGCTAACCTACAAAATAAATATGCACTAATCATATAAGTCATCATATTTCGACGTTTGCTGCAGCGACACAAAAACATTCGAGTACGCGCAACGACTATCAGCTGATATCGTCAGACTTCATTGCAGTCCAATCCCATTGCGGTGGTAATCGCGACGGCTCGGGAATCTGGCAGTAACTGTTACTGCGACGGACGCAACAGTCGCTGCAGAATCTTTTACGGTAGCGCTCAGTGACTGTCACAGTGTAGCAGTAATATTTCCGTTATCAACCGTAACCGTCGCTGCCCAGCCACAACATGATTTTTCTGCAGACTGCTTGTGGTCAGCGCAGCAACAGTTACGGTGAAAACTGCACCCGCTCTGGTTTACTTCTCTCCGTGTACTATTTATATGCAAGATAAAACAATGATGTTTATATTTGTGCTTTATGATTAATAAGGAACACGTAGTCTCTTAATAATACAAAAATGTATATGAATTTAATTAATATGTGTAATCTATAGAAAGATTTCACAAATGTTTGCTTAAAAACATAAAATAAATATTTTTTAATTTGTTCCTAAATTGCATGAATTTGGATAATAATCGAATTAAATTTTAATTTAGAAACTTGTTATAATACGTTTGAGAATGGAAAAAAACATTGTTATTATTTGATTTTAAATAAGAATTTAACCATTTTAAGCGCGGTCGAAAAAATTCACTGATTTTATTAAATAAAATTTACACAAGTTACAACAATGTTAAATAAAAACGATAGAGACATTGTACAAATAATACTTATACACCTTTTATTTATTATTTAGTACCAAACCTTATCTACGGTAAATAAACATTTTTTGACATTTTAAATTATCAATGAAGTGATAGTTTCATATTATACAAGTGTATTAAAAAGGTTGCTGGTTTTTTCCACCTTAGTGACGTGAACACAGGAAAATCACATGCTAAAAATAAAACAGTACTTGCTGTTTAGTCTCACAATTTGAGAATAAGTACGACACAAAATTCTGTAAATAATAACGTATATTCAGTTTTAAATACAAAACATGTTTAAGAGTGGACTGTATATTATATATTAAACGCTACTAAGTAATTATTTAATAAGACAAGAGTTGAAGTAGGAAAAATGAGGAAAAGTGATTGGGTAGGAAATTGCGAAGAGAGGGATAGGGGGCGGCTTTACCTTGTTTTTCTCAAAGGTACCTGAAGTACGTGACAAATTCGAAAGCTTCCAGATTCTGGGTCGGCTAGCCAAAAATATACAATCATATCGTAAACATCTTAACCGCCGAGGAAGATTTAAAGGATAAACAGAAACTTATGCTAGGGTACCTTGGACGGAGTAAATTAGCTTTCTCTAGACAATTTAGGACCTCACTACAATTTTTAAGCTGAAAAGGTTTCTTTTATACAATAGCTGTGTCGAGACATTTTTATACAGAGAGATATTTATACAGGGCTACATTGAAGTGAGGATTGAGAAATGTGTTATTGATTTGAAATGGGGATTTTTGACCAATAACTGTTATAAATTATATTCTAGGTATTCTAGAATGCGTGACGAGATAGAGGTATAAAAATTAATAATAAAAAAAATGACATTAAAATAGTCAATATCCAACAGGCCGGGCCTTTTGAACGAAAAAAGTGTCTTTGATTCAACTAAACACTACTCAGTGGGCACACAAACTTTAAAGTCCTAAGAACGTTCTAAAGACGTTCTTAGGACGTGCGTGTCAGTCCAATTCATGTCCTCAAGACGTCCCATGTTCCAAAGACAGTCTTTGGA
>CAKNWT010308728.1:9088-19369 GCA_932066315.1 Andricus coriarius | reverse complement strand
GCGTCGCGTCGCGATTGTCGCCCCACAGGTTTTCACAAATGTTATCAATTCATTCTATTCCTCCCTTTTAAGTTGTTTGCCCAAAGCAGGTTTTGGCTGGTTGAGTCGATAGCCCCACGCAGAAGGATTGCACATAGTCTCCGATATCGGTCTTTTACTGCAACGCATTTCTGCCGGACTTACCATAATCGGACTTAAACCTTAAGGGCGACAATGCACGGCCGGACACATGCGAGGAAAAGCGGACGGAGCTAGAAAACATCGAAAGTTCCCTATTCCAATGGAACTTCTTACCTAGCAAGGTAAAAGAGCCGGTCGACGAATGCTAGCGAGACAAGGCTATGATCAACCTCGTTGCCGAATTAAACATAAAATTTTGTAGGGTTTATTGCTGATATTGCACTTGGACTTTGCCTAGTGTTAAATAAATTTATATTTAATAATCAACAAAAATCTAATACTCCTATGATGTATAAATCCACTTTCCAGACCAGCTAAGGATAATTTTATCGTCAGGTTCTTATGCTCAAAAAATGGATATTCTACTTGTTCAATTACACAGCTCCAAAAAAAAAAATTTGTTTACCCCAGAAATCAGAACAGGCTTACCCTACGTTTTTGAGGTCGCTGAATCCGAATCCGGGGTCCATGTATCCTCATCACCTCGGATTTCGTCCCTAACCTCAACAAACATGAAAATCGCTGCTTTCAGGTGAAACATGATTCTTACCTAGGAAAAGTGGCCATATCCTATGTTTTCGAGGTCGCTGAGTAGGAATCCGGAGTTATTGTGATTCTATGACGTCATACTTTGTCCCTAACCTAAAAAAAAAACAGTTTATTGGTAATTTTATGTAAAACATGTATTTTTTCAATGCAAAGTGGTCATATCCTGTGTTTCGAGGTCGCTGAGTACGAGTTCGGAGTTTTTGTGGTTCTATGACGTCCTACTTTGTCCCTAACCTAAAAAAAAAAACAATTTATCTGTAATTTTATGTAAAACATGTATTTTTTCAATGCAAAGTGGTCATACCCTGTGTTTTCGAGGTCGCTGAGAACGAATTCGGATCCGCTGTGTTTCTATGACATTACAATCCGTCCTTGATCTAAAAAAAACGGTAAATAAGTAATTTTATGTGAAACATGTATATTTTCAATGCAAAGTGGTCATACCCTATGTTTTCGAGGTTCCTGAGTACAAATGCTGAATCCGTTCGTTACAGTGGGCCAGGAACCATAGAAAGTGACCAAAATTCGATTTTACGTCTAATCTATCTAACACTTGGTATACAAGTGTTTTTGGGGACGGTAATTTCAAATTCGATGTCCAAAATTACAAGTTCAAAATGGCGGATTCAATATGACGGACGAGTATTTGAAAAAATTATTGAATCTTCTTTAAACGTGGTATCCAGGGGTTTTCGAGGGAGCTGATTCCGAATCTGACATCACAATTCCAAAAAAGAATATGGCGAATCCAATATGGCGGACGAATATTTCAAAATATTATTAAATCTGCTTGAAACACGGTATCTAGGGGTTTTCGAGGGCGCTGATTCCGAATCTGGCCTCAGAATTACAAAAAACAAAATGGCGGTTTCAATATGGCGGACGAGTATTTCAAAACTATATATATCGGATCGGCCATTTTGTTTTGTGAAATTCTGACGTCAGATTTGGAATCAGCGCCCTCGAAAACCCCTACATACCACGTTTCGTAGAAATTAAATAATTTTTTGAATCACTCTTCCCCCATTTTGTTTTTTAGAATTCTGACGTCAAAATCGAAATCAGCACCCTCAGAAACCATACATAGATATCATTCTTAAATTTTTCACTAATTTGTGCTATCTCTCGTCGTTTTGAGCTATCCGAAATTTCAACGTTTAGAGGCTTAGGGTCAAGAGTTTCCAATCTCAATTCAGGAACGAGAAAATTCGAATTCAGCCAATCTGCATTATATGCTTCAAATCATATTAATGAATCAATAAATCAATTAATATTTATTTATCAATAAATTTAAATGAGGAGGAAAAGCGGACGGCAAGAAACTATAAGCTTCGTGCAGCTTTCAGTTTCTAAGAAAAAGTACACGTCGGGTATTATGATAATCTAGCATCTTTTGAAGAGAAGAACAAGATGAATCTATCCATTCGATTCTCGTTTAATATATATTTCAGAAAAGACACCGCAAAAATCCAGCGCTAGTCATAGGGACGAAATTCTAAATATATATTATACACTAGAGTCCTGCGAGAGAGGGAGAGGCGCTTGCAAGATCAGCGGAGTTGCGATGTTTACGGTTCGGCACTATAAGAAACCGCAAGCATGAATGAGAAGAAGTACGGTTTGGAAAGTCCCGAGATAGTGTGAAGGCCATTGAGGGTACCCCCTAAACGGCCAGTATAGCGGGACTCTAGTGTATGTGATAACTTGCAGCGTCGCGTGCTGTTACGCGTGGACGGCTCCATGCGTGAGCGCCCAGTTATTCGCTGTTTCTTCAGAAGGATATTAATGCGAGCAAAGGTGAGCACCCCTGCATCAACGTAGACATATCAATAAACCCACTGGTACCTTACTTTTTTGTATGTGCAGGGGAATGCCGGGGAATGAAGATTCGGCAGCAGGCGTTGCAGGGAAAAATCGAGTATTTTGTAAATAAAACATGTGAATTTTAAAATTTTTAGACGCGTTTTGTAGCTTCTTCGCCATCTCCTACATTTACTGATCCAAACTGAATTCAAAAAAATCAAAAACCGATTGCTTTTTGATAAATATCATAAAATTGTATCCCTTCTTTTTAGGCACCAAGTATAGAAAATCAAGTTTCATTTTTCAACTTTGACTATTTCTCAACGAAACACAGGGCATCTGATTGATAAGAACCTCTAAATACAGATACTTCAAGGTGTCCGAAAAGTCTAAAATATATTCAATTGACTCAAGTTCAAACCTTGACTTTTAGCCAAAAAAGTGCGATACTGGCCCACTGTGCGTTACCACGGTCCCAGCCTTTACACTGTGATACGTAACTTCGGAAAAACTGTTAACCCAACAGGCCGAAGACTCGCCACTCGTCCGATTCCTCGTCCAGCGAAAACTCGTCGTCGGCCACACTACGGCCTCATCCTCACACCCTAATGGCAGTACCCTCCTACTGGCTTTTTTACTCCATCAGAGAGTGCTGCGGATATGCCCTTTCAGGGCAGTTGTCATCGTTCACAGAATCTGTCGGAGTAACAGGATTTTGTCACTCGTTCAAGCAACAAAATCATACTGAGAAAAAATAACAAAAATGCATGCATGATCTGATATCTAAACATACAATTATGCAGTGCGAGAATGTGCGAGTTGCTGATTCTCACGGTTGTTATCTGGACAATACTGTCAAGAGCATCAACTGATTTTTGACCAGCTCTAAATTTTTGCTGAACGAGGATTTGGACGACTGGCGAGTCTGGTTCGTTGGGTTAAGAGTTTTCCCGAAGTTACGCATCAAAGTTTAACGCATGGGACCGTGGTAACGAACGGCCTCAAGATATGTACTCAGGAACCCAGAAGACATAGGATATGGCCACATTGCATTGAAAAAATTCATATTTCACATAAGATCACCAATTTACCGTTTTTTCAGGTTAGGGATGAAATGTGATGTCATAGAAACACAACGGCTCCGAATTCGTACTCAGCGACCTCGAAAACATAGGATATGACCACTTTGCATTGAAAAAATACATATTTTACTTAAAATTATTTTACATACCGCGGTATTTTACATAAAACCATAACAGCTCCGAATTCGTAACCAGCAACCTCGAAATCATAGGCTATGACCATTTTGCATTGAATAAATTCATGTTTTACATAAAATTACCAATTCACCGTCTTTTCTGACATTAGGGATAAAACGTTACGTCATAGAACCACAATGACTCCGGATTCGTACTCAGCGACCTCGAGAACATAGGATATGACCACTTTTCATCGGTACGAATCATGTTTCACCTGAAAACAGCGATTTTCATGTTTTTTTAGGTTAGGGACGAAATTCAACGTGATGAAGCCAAACGGATCCCGGATTCGGATTCAGCGACCCCAAAAACGTAGAATAAGCCTATCCTGGTTTCTGGGGTAGTGAACTTTTTTGTTGTGGAGCTGTGTTATCGATAGCTGACAACTCACTAGCTTGAATTCGATATCCTTGATATTATGAGAATCGAATGTTACCACCTCGAAAACTTTCGACAACAAATTTTATCCGCAAATCCTGTTGTTACAAGTTCAATCCAAACCCAATTTTTACCAAATAAAGCCCAAGTAAATTTATATAATTACAATAAATGGAATTTTGGACAAAATACAAATTTTGAACACTGACATAATCAAAACTTTAGACCAGGACAAAATTCAAATCTTAGACCCGAACTAAACCAAAACTTTTTTACCTGGACAAAATTAATATTTTGGATACCGACAAAATCAAAATTTCAGTAACCGACAAAATAAAATTTTTGGATACCACAAAATCAAAATTTCGGATACGGACAAAATCCAAATTTTATGATTCAGACAGAATCAAAATTTTGAGCATGGATAAAACCAAAAGGGAAACAATTCTGTAAATGCGAATAATCAGCAAACCCGCTCGTATCCCATCCAAGTATCCAAAATTATTTGCAATTTTTGCAATAACCCTGGTCACATCGCTAAGGATTGTTATTAAAAGAGAAGATATTTACAAAATCGGAACGGACAACAAAGCCCTCAAAATTCTACACAAAACTAGGAAAACTCCAACGCTATTTCACCAATGGGTACTGGGAGGAAGGCACTGACTCATTAACTCAAGCACCTATAAAAATTACAAATAAGGAAAAAAGCCTGACACGTATGATGATCGACACTGGTGAAGGTCGAAATCTAATCAAAAGAAGTGCGATTGACCCTGAAATAAAAATAAAGAAAAATGAGGTACTAAGCCTAACAGGAATTAATGATCTACGTGTTTATACTCTAGGTCAAGTTAAGGTCGTAATACTTGCATTTTCAACTATACTAAATATAATTCCTGATGATGTACCAGTAGATGAAGATAGAGTCTTATGCTCTGAATCTTTTCTTAATAATAAAGTAAATATAAACTATCTCATACAAATGTATTAGAATTAATTATGCAACTTATCCTCTTGAACAAACTGGCATTATCACCATCCCGGCACGGACAATCTTTAATTATTATATAAAAATAGGAAATACAGAAAAAAATGAAGGTTATATACCTCAATTATCAATTGGAGAAGGAAGTTTTGTGGGTCAAGCCATTTAAAAAAATTGTGGAGGTAAAGCCTACGTCAAATATGCAAATATAAATGAACAACCCGTAAAAATATCAATTCCCAGTGTTCAATTACAAGATTTTCAACAATTCAAGTTCAACAAATCAATCTTAATTTTTCCGACCGCAAAATGATCAAAATTTGCCTAATTTAATATTATCTATGATAAATTTAAATTAAATTATTACAGTTGAAAACCCATTTGCGAACATCTAAATCCAAATCAATTCTACATAAACCAAGTTTGCTTCTGTTGAAAGAAAGAATACAACATACAAAATTTTCCTTCCACAATACCTCCAAAAAACTATTAAAACTTCACCTTTTCCTATCAAACACTCTTAGATTTGAAATTTGGTCTACATTGGACCGCATATCATTTGACCAATCCCAACGGATTAAAGATCTTTCTACTCAAAAGCAAAAAATAAAATTTGACAAATTACTTCCAGTAAGGCATGCATCATTAACTAACACAGTAAAAAACATCTATAACCATCCCCTCAGCAATTAAATGATTTCAGACTTATCTAAAGGACATCATTTTGTAGTAGCTCCCGCCAATATCCCGAAAGAAGAAATCATCAGTAATTTGGAATCCACAAAACAGTACTAAAAATTCAGCCACACCGCACGTGTAAAATTCAAAGGTCTTTTGTTATTCGTGGCACTCGCCTTTGGAACAAACTACCTATAAGCATTAGAAATGCACCTTCACAATTTCACTTTAGAAAACTCGTTTTTGGTTACTTATTCAACATATCAAATCCTACCCTCGAAATTACACATTGGTAACATGTAATCCTTGAGTTTAATACATGTATAAGCATGCACATGAATGTATTTATTTTTAAACATGTATATTTGCGTTTGTATATTTACAATATTACTGGTAATAGACCACATCTACTTATGTGTATCTTAGTTTACTTCATTACTTATGTTGAATACATATTTTTGATTTTAATCGTTACATCGATCACCATTACTTTTTAATTGTAATATGTATCCTCTGTTCCTCATAGGGCTATCTAGCCCTAGGAACTTTTCATGAATAAATACAAATGCAAATACAATATATACCCTTCCATCCGAAAAAGCGAATGACATACGACGAAGGACGTCCAACATCGTACGCCAAGCCTAACATCCTTCCTCAAACTTAAAAAAACAAGAAAAAACAGCAATTAAAAAACTCAAACAGAATTCAGGCATCATAATATTACCCGCAGACAAAGGCAACACAACAGTAAGGATGAATAAAGAAGACCATAACAACAAAATCATGGACATTCTAACTGACGACACATATGAAAAACTTAAAAAGGACCCTACAAAAATAATAGTCAGCAGAAAAAAAAACCTTGTAAAAGACTCTAAACTTGACAGCGAAACAATATCTAAATTAATACATACTAATCCCACCTTTCCAAGACTTTACGTACTCCCAAAAATCCACAAAAACAACATCCCACTCAGACCGATCGTCAGCGCAATAAACTCACCAACTTACAACCTAACACACTTTCTCACCAAGGAACTGAATCCTTTTACAGGAAACTCTATCACGCACGTCCAAAACGCTTTTGACTTCATCAGAAAGATACAACAGATCCACATTCAACCCCAAGACATCTTAGTGAGTTTCGACGTAGAATCTCTCTTTACGAAAGTACCAATCTCTGATACAATCGATATTATCAAATCCTTTGCAAACTTCCCCTCCGATTTCATACCTTTTATAGAACACTGTCTTAATAATACCTACTTCTCTTTCAATAACCAATTCCACGAAAAAACTTCAGGAGCAGCAATGGGATCTCCAATCTCACCTGTAATAGCCAACATCTTTATGGAAAATCTAGAAACTAAAATCTTTGACAAATCCAAGCTCAAACCGGAATTTTGGTGCCATTACCATGACGAAACTCTTGTCATCTGGAGACATAGACTAGATGAACTACGCAAGTTCTTCGATTTCATCAATCAATTACACCCTAATATCAAGTTCACCATGGAAACTGAACAAAACGGAAAATTGCCTTTCTTGGACGTACTAGTTTACAAAAAATCTGATAACATATTAGGACATGAAGTTTACAGAAAACCCACCCATACAAACAGATACCTAAATGTCTCTTCCCACCACCACCCATCTCAAAAACAATCGGTCAACAATTCCCTTGTATACAGAGCTGTCTCCATAACAGATAAAGATAACTTACAAAAGGAATTACAAAATGTAGAACAAATCCTAATACATACCGATTACACAAACAAACAAATTAGGAAAGCAATAAGAAAATAGACTAAAAAAACAAGTCAACACAACCCACTAAAGAAAGAGAGAGAAAAAAGACCATAATCCTAAATTACATTCAAGGTATCACAGAACAAATAGGAAGAATTCTCAACAAACACAACATCAAAACCATATTTAAACCACCTGCAAAAACAGGACATCTTCTAAACAATTCTAAAGATAAAAAGGAACCTCTCAGTGATCCGGGAGTATATAAAATCCCTTGTTCTTGTGGCAAAGTCTATATTGGAGAAACTGGGAGGACGGTGAACCAACGTGTAAAAGAACATGAGAGTTAAGTCAGGCTAAAACATTTCACGCAATCAGTACTAGCTGAGCAAAAGATTGAAACAGCACATAGCATTTTATTTGACAAAACAACCGTCATCGCAAAAACCTACAATATTTTTCCAAGAAAACATAGAGAAGCAATCGAAATCTTAAAACGCCCTAATAACATCAGTAGGAACAATGGATATAATACCTATTCGATTTGGCTTTCCGCCCTCCCGGGTTTTTAAAAAAAGTCTTTATTGGCTAATCAAGTTCGAGCATTCCCTACCATGGGGCGCTCTGGCCAATCACAGGCATATATGTAAGAACAACATAACCTGAAAAGCAGTTTGACTGACCAAGGTTCAAATTTTCGAAGTAATTTAATGAGATTAATGTAAAAACTTTTTAGAATTAAACAATTTAAAACAACAGCATTCCATCCACAATCAAACGGGTCTCTTGAACGATCACATCACGTGTTAGCGGAATACCTTGAACAATTTGTTTCAAAAAATTCCAAATGGGACGATTGGCTTGAATTAGCCATGTTTTTTTACAATACAAGTGTCCGCGAAGGTACAAAGTGTACGCTCTATGAATTAGTTTTGGGTAAATTAGCTTGGCAACCAGCCAACCAACCACTATCGAAGCAAGAAAAATTGCAAACTTATGACGATTACCTAACGAATTTTATAACAAAATTATATGAAATGACAACTCGAGCGATGAGGATCAACATAAAGGGCCTCATGAAGTCCTAGAAATATTAGGAAAAGGAAACGTGAAAATTGACGTAAAAGGCAAATCTGCAGTATTACACGTCAATAGGCTTAAACGTTCACACATAAAATGTCAAACCGTCAATAATTAACCGACAAGCCTTTATCATTATAATTTCAGATGGGTCCCATCCACTGTCAGCGTATAGACTCTCTTATCGTCGTTTTTTGAGGCTTCAACTATCGGATCTCGGAGTTTCAGCCGACGTATTGAAGTATATGCAGTAAAATATTTATTTGAGACAAATGGATCCAATTCACCGCAAACGAATCGTGGCTCTTATCGACGTATTTGCTTATTCCATCAACATCATTGTTCTCTGACCATTTTTTATTAAAAATGGAAGTTTTAATCCAAATGGAAGTTTCAATCAAAATGTTTGCAACATTCCTGAATGGAGTAAGGATCTTGCAAACCAATTCACAATCGGAAATATTATGTTAACAGTTAAAAAAAGAGGGTATACAAAAATGTCATCCTCGCCTTGCACCTACCAGGTCATTTTTTACTGGCCGACGTTCTGGTTCTAACAAAATAGGTATCTAGTTCTCTAAAAAACAGCAGCACTCTACAGTATACTATGCAAACTATACTATACTATACTATACAATATACTACCCAAATTAAACATCGAGTCGGTAAATATACAATTACTGCAAATAAACGTTTATGGTAATGCAAACGTCATACAATGTAAGGTAGGAGTAAAACGGGAAGTGATATATTGTGGAATGAATTCTCATGTAGCGTCAGTAGCTTTTATAGGTATGTCACGGACTCAATATATAATTTTTCTCAAGTATTTGAGAACGAAAGAAAGAAAACTTGTCAAATATTTTGGGTTTTGCGAGATCGCCGGATCAACAAAATCTATAGAAATTAAGCATTTTGCTGAGGCAATTATTATTTGTAATGAAATTACAAATTTTTCGAAAGGGAACAATCTGCAGATAGCAGAAGACAGCATTTGAAGGGCGAGAACCGTTCGTAAATTTATTTTTTTACTCACAATTCTGACATTACAGAAGCAATCGCTGAAGCTGTCTTGTATTCGAAGACCCACGACTTGATGATGGTAAACCTAAATTTTGCGAAAAATGTCGCGAAATGGAGAGAAGTGGGTACAAATTTGAGATGTCCTGTGTGTGTGAAGACCATAAGTCTGTAGTTGTAAGCAGAAAAACAAACACGCATTTAGACCACCTGTCAAAATCGTACTCCGAATCTCCGATGCTCTGAAGTATGAAATCAGTGATGCCAACGTGGGCGCCTTTTGCTACTGCTCTGGCGTTCAGGCCGCGCACTGGTTGGCCGTAGTTGGCGCGCAATTCAAAATTGGATCTTTTGAGAATGCATAAAAAATATTAAAAACATTATAAAAAATTATTTTTTTTTAATTACAAGAATTGTTTTCCAATTTTGAATTGCATCACTGGTCCGAAACATACATTGCCACTCGCGAAATCGGGACGCCCTTCCTTATCGACCGCGAATCCAGGCTTCAAGTCTCAGCGGCAGTTTTGAATTGAGAAATAAAAATAAAAAATGTGAATAAAATTGACTACAAAATATTCAAACAGTTTTTGC
>CAKNWT010308719.1:6778-20255 GCA_932066315.1 Andricus coriarius | reverse complement strand
CTGGGCGCGTGACCAACACAGCGGGACAAGTGACAGCAAAAAAAGTATCCTTTCTATGAAAATAGTAATTCCAGAAGCAAAGAATCTTTAAGACGTTGAAATGGCCCTGCTTCGTTCAACCACATCTGTTTGGGCCATTTGGAATTACTATTCTCATAGAAAGGGTACTTTTTTTGCTGCCACTTGTCCCGCTGTGTTGGTCACGCGCCCAGACTGATTAAAGTCAGAAATATTTAAAATTATATATCTTGAGTAAGAAGGATTTTATCATTAATTTAATTATTGCACTGAAATCGCATGACAAAACTCCACATTTGGAGCCATTAAACTGTTTCCTATCTTCATTCGTTCGCAAGATAAAGTTTTTGTAAATAAACCACCGTATAAAGTACACTATTGCATATTTTAGCATTTTGAAAAATGCATTGCATTCAGAAATGTTCAAAGAATATCTGTGAATTTTTTCAGATTTTTTCTAAAGTCGCCCTCCTTCTGGGAACAGGTCAAAGTCGACCCTTGAAAAAGGAGGCCGAAAAACCCTGTTTTTTGGGGCGTTTTGCCCTCTAACTGTTGCAACAAATTTTTTAGGTCAAAAAAGAAAATATCGCTGCATTCGGAAGACTTTAAGCTTTCAGATGCTTTTTATTAGATATATCAGAGATTTTTTTTTGTGCGAGCTGCAAGCAAAAAAAGTGAGGGGCCTATACCTTTGGAACCGACTTTAGTTTTTACCATGACTGTATGTACTGTGGTACGCCGCCACCGCGCTGCTCTCCCAGTGTCGCTCAGTGGGTAAAAAGCACCTTTCTTGAACTAAAATCGCCCGAAAGGTCAATTCTTAATGGATGATTACTTGATAACAAACTTTAAACTTTTTTTCATCTACATTTCCAGTGACACCATTTCTTTTAAGACTTTTAAATTCATTAACATCTGTCATAGATCAATGTAATAAATTAATAAAAATAATTTCTAGTATTATAAACAAATTAACAAACGACAGTCATTTTTTCGTAATTCACAATGATTAGCTATTTGAAATCCATAGCTTTTATATGAAATATTACAGATAATAATGTGCGAATAAAACAAGTTAAGAATAGCTGCTGATAGTAATTATTTGAAATATTTAGGCTTATTTCAAATTAAAAAAAAGGGTTCATTATTTTTTTTTAATTTATAAACAATTGCAAGTTTCAAACATTTTTTCATGAATGGGTCTATTTTTTGCGGAATCAACCAGAAATGTCTTGCTAGGGACCCATTGCTGTGATATTATTTTTCTGAAAACTTTTTTCCGATGAACCTGGTTTTTCATAAGTCATGGACTAAGTCAAGTGTCTGATGAGATAGAAATAGGGTTTAATACGCTGTTTGGAATCGGCTGCAGCGATAATTTAATAGGCACAACAATAGGTGTATGATGTAGTTTAGAGTTCGTTTTTTACATCTTTTGTCCTTACATGGCCAGTACCCTACTAACTCCTAGATGTTCAAAATGTTCAGTGTATATTGCGTGCTTGACACTAACAACGCCCCAGTCCCCTCTATGTCGTCTTATAACTACCCTTTCAATCGCCGAATTACTATGGTGCATTCGGTGCTTTTTCATTTCGACTCGGATGGTTCTGTTTAACCTTTCAAGGTCGGTGTTTGACCATTTGATGAGCCCACAATACTACGTGACGATAGGGATGGTATAGGGGTTTATTGCCCTGATCTTGTTTGCCGAGTTGAGAGAACTCTTCAGAACCAATCTGAGTCTTGTAGTGAAGGCAGTCATTAGGCTTTTTTAAATATCGTATGCTGAATACCCTTAAATTCAAGAATACCCAGATATTTATATGGCTCGCCCTCAACGCCATCCTTGTTATCATGTATTCTGAACCCATGATACATGCTATTTAGTGTTTCGCTCAATAGACTCAACGCTAAACAGAACCGCAATGCACTGAAGAAGTCTCGAAAGATACCCATCGTAATGCGTATTAATCTAGTTATTCTTGGTTGTTCATGGTCAAAATACTTGATTTTTGTACCCTAAGGCATCATTGTAGGACTCAAGTCGATGATGCTCCATTTCAGGATTATTGCTTGCTCTTTCTTTCTCTAGTTGGTACCACGTAGCGCCTAAATTGCTTCTATTTATTTTTCCCTAAACAAACGACCAGTAGTCAGTCACGTCCTGTTACCTTACACTTAGTTCACGGTAGAACTTTCTTTGATCTGCCTGAAAGGTTTGATTTTTCAGGCTTGTTGCACTACTCTTATTGTACCGACGCAGTCTATCAGTAAGAACATCAAGTCTCTACCGTTTTAAATCTATAATCTCATTCAATATTCCTGGTGTCAATGCCTTGATGTCCCAAAGGTGGATGATTCTAGATTGACTAAAGACTGCATTTTTTGGCCTAGTTGTGCGGCCCAACATTCAAACGGCTGTCGCAGCTGCACAATACTGATGTACATCTTTGGCAGAGGATGCCTTTGTGATGGTTCGACATGTCTCAACACTAGTAAACCACGACCAAAATTTCTTTCAAGGTGCTGTAGTTTTCCTGGGATTTCGCTGTTTACATCAACGTTATTAATATCCGGATGTGGTTCTAGTGGATGCAGTACTTGATCTTAATTATCCCTAACACATATGGGGACCACGGAATTTTTATGGTAAGGGTAAGTAAGGAAATGTGTAGGCGAAATTTGAGATCTACCTAGAATTCACGTGTTGCTTATCTAAACAGCATATTTCTTTCACAACATCGCTTCGACACGGGTCGCTGATCAACCTCTCTAGCAATCGCCCCAGGTCGCGAGTTCCACAAAGCCATCGTACGTCACATTTCATACTAAAAAATAAAAACTGACTGATAATCCCATAGGAAGATCCACATACTCTTGACTTTAAGCACATCCACTAAGTAAAGCTCACATGCTCAGGTGTCGATCACTCCGCTAACATTCTTTGTCACACACTTCTTTTAAACAAGTGTTCGCCGCGCTTTCCTGTCCTGATATACAAGTTTTGTTTTCTTTATATCCATACATCCTTTCATGCAAGCTTTTGTGTTTCTATGATTCTTTATATCTTGTCGCTGTAGCCTCTTATTCACACATTCCCACCATGCTTTCCTCAGTCTGCCTTAAGGTACGCTGCTATTCAGTTTGCCTAAATACACTTGCTTAGTAAAACGTGCTCCAACCATTCTCTCAACACGAACAAACTATCTCAACAAATTTCTTTCGATCTTTTCACAGTTTTCCTCTAGGGGGTCGTGCACATAATACGTCACACGTTTTCCTTTTGTTTATATCGTTGTATCCCTTTCGGCTTCAAGGCAATTTTAATCTCGTCTTTATTTAAACAAAGGAAAAACGTGTGCAATATTATGTGCACGAGCCCTAGACCACATTCTTTGAGAAACCACTCATTACTGATTTGGTTTATTAGCGCTTTATTACATACATTCCGCAGGAATTGCGTGCCAACCGCGTTCACTTTACTCTTATTCTTTTCTTGGTATGTCCAGGTCTCGCTACCGTGCATCACAGTGGGTGCAATTACACAAGGATTTACACTGGTCTCCGGTTTACCGGAACCCGATATACTGAATGAGGTGGTTCAAGAGGTCGAGAGAGAGGCGCTTGCAAGGTCAACGGCACAAGCAAGAAGAAGAACGGTTCTGAGAACCCCGATTTACCGTGAAGGCCATTGAGCCCATGCTCGAAACCCCCGATAAACCGGAGTCTGTGTAGAGTCAATTAGACTCAAACTCTGGGAGAGACACTAACTTCGGCGTTTATCTTGTTCGCAGTGAAGGGAAGTGGTCGTTATTGTTTTCAAACAAGAGAAGTGTCTTAGTTGGTGAAAAAATTTAAACATATATTTATTTATACAACAAAAACAAAAAAACTTAAGTTTCTGTACAGTTTTACTTATTGATTGCCGTGTTTAATTGACTTGATTTCATAGTGGTCACTTGAAAACTAAAATTTCATGTGCACATGTCGGAGAGAGAGATAGAGTAAAATAAAACAGTCAGTGGTGTTTTTTTCAATCAAGCCTCACACTTCAATCTCAAACACACGATTCTCCGAGGGGTCAGACTAGCTGGTAATATTTCGATAGTGCCAGCGTATCTGATTATAGTGCTTGATATTGGCAGCTCATTATGTGACGTCTTTGTCATTCGCTAGTTACGTATAAGAAAGCTAGTCGACAGGCATCTTATATAGTAGCACAGGTTTAATTAATATCTTATTTACAGACATCAGTGTACTTAACACTAAGGAGTTAAATTGGTTAGCTGCAACAGCTGCCAATGGTCCAACTGCTGTACTGATATTAAGAAAGCCGACTTACTCTGGGAAGGGAAGCCTCACCAAGGTCAAATCAGTTGATTCCGCAGGAGTTGCTGGTGAGAAATCAACTGGTGGCGGTGAGAGCTTTGTGCCAGCTGCGGGCACACCAATCCAGACGCCTGCTGTCACTCCCAGAAACTTAAAGGAAACTGAGAGGGCGGCATCTGAAGTTACCATCGTCGAGCAGGCTGCAAACACCACGTTGGCCAGCCTGTGTGTGGTCCCAGACTCGTCGGGCTCGAGGAGCGAGGAGAAGGCAGCAGAAATTGGAGAGAGAAATAGAGAGATGTCCTCATTCGAGGAAACTGTTCAGACAACGTTGAGGAAATTGAGGGCTGCTCTTCACAACAGCTGTCAAGATGCCCTGAAGTCGTTCGCAGTGACGCTGAACTAATCACGCAAGGAGAAGCAGCGTAGAGCTGAAGACACTGCGACCGCCACACAAATAACACCTCCCAGGTTCAACTTGGTGTCGACGCAAACCACTCCTTCACTGACAGAGAGATTTGTCGCTGACAATACAACACAAACAACGCCAAATATATCTAGCAAACCTGGTGTGGTGGATACACAGAGTCTACTGACCATTGAAGAGATTACCTCAATTCTGAAAAGGATTGAGAAGTCTATGGAAGAGGGAGAAGTTGAGGACGACGCAGAGGTTGAAAATGGCCAAGTGGACTAAGGAAGCATTAGCGGAGCTGACCATACACCTGCGTGCTCCACAATGATAAATGAGCCTTGGACGAACCATACTAGGTTCAGAGATGCCTTAAATAAGGGCATACCCGAGGCTCTGACTTGAGGGGTAAACCAACCCGGGACTTCGGGTCAAAATCAGGTAGCTGGTAGCTTGCAGCTCGATGTAAGTAACATTGAAACTATAGTGAATAAGTATTTACAGCGTGTGATTGATCAAGACAGGTTGTTTTTAAGAGGTAATTTATATTTAAGCAGTTCCCTGGTTAATCAAAGTAACAGTACTTTAACCCTCAGAGGCCATACGGGTGCAAATCGGGCAGACCGAAAATTTCAAATGTCCCTTCCTCCCAGGGCACGCACTGCAGAGCTTATTATCTTGCTTATTCGGCACTATAAGAAGCCACAAGCAAGAAGAACGGTTCGGAGAACGCCGATTTACCGTGAAGGCCATTGAGCCCATGCTCGAAACCCCCGATAAACCGGAGTCTGTGTAGAGTCAATTAGACACGAACTCTGGGAGAGACATTAACTTTGGCGTTTATCTTGTTCGCAGTGAAGGGAAGTGATCTTTATTGTTTTCAAACCAGAGAAGTGTCTTAGTTGGTGAACAAATTTAAATATATTTTCATTTATTAAAAAAAAAAACTAAAGTTTCTGTACAGTTTTACTTATTATTAGCTTATTATTATTATATTGTATGATAATTATGTCTATACTTCGGCGTAACCGTCGAGCAACAGCTTGCCGTCAGTCGCTCCACATCTGCTCTGCTGTAAACGCCGAAATGTTACCTTGGGCCAAATTTGCACCCGTTTGGCCTCGGCGTCACATATGAGATTCTGCTAATTTTTTTTAAGTGCCACGATAAATAGCATTTCTGCAATTATTAGCGCCTAATAAGTAAACATTAACTTTTTTTTATGATTTTCTTTCTTTTCCGTGGTGTCTCGTAGATCCTAACGTCGGCAGTGGGCATCAACAACAAAGCAGCCGACTCGCGGCATATGTATGTATGCATATGTGTATGTTTAATTTCAATCATTAATGGATGTATTAACGACTACATTTTTTAAAGAAACACATTTTTTTTGTACTGGACATGATTTTTTACCTTTTTAAAATTATCCTTTTTTCAAGCACCTGTTAAAAATAGTTAAAATCTAATTTATCGAATAAAAAATTTTTTCATTGCAATAAAAGTATTTATCTCCATTTTCTTAAAGTTTCATTGATATATCGATATTAAATAAATATATACAATTTTTTGCGCAAAAAACTAATTTTCCAAAACCTTTATTTAATAATTGCTATATTTTATGTGATAATTCAATTTAACAGTTTTTGTAATAAAATATTTCAATTCCTGATGACATTTTTTCCCGAAATCATATACATTTTTTGTTATTTAAATTAAAATTGAAAGAATATCAAAAATTAAAGTCGTGAAAACCAGATTTGCACCCGTATGGCCTTCACGTTACTGGAGAGAGGTATGGCCTCTGAGGGTTACATAACTCGAGTATAATTCAATTAGAACTGAGCAATGACGATATTAATCGAAGTTATCGACTTAAACAATCTAATTTATTTCAGTCGTTTGAAGATTATTTTATGGCCGAATTAGGAGCGAAACGCTTAGATGACGTATTTGACGAAAATTTGTCGAAAGTGACTGATATAAATAAACTTAAATGCGATAAAAGTAGGCAGAGAGACTGGTTCAGAGTTTTGCGATAAATTTGAAAGCATGGTCAGAAGCTTTAAAGGGCTACCTTCTGGAGAGAAAATGACTGAAAGAGAGAAAAGAAAGTTCTATGTCATCATCCCAACTAAAACACTTTCTTCTACAGATGGAGCCAAGGAAAAGAGGAGAATGCAGTGCTAATTTTCCGGCCAGTCGAGGTTTTGGCAACGCCGATGTCTGTTTTGAGTGCATTGAAACTGGCCACATAGCCAGAAATGGTCAAAATCCGCGACCAAAGGCTTGCGATTTCTGTCGAAAAATGACGACACATATCAGAAAGACTTGCCCTGAAAGGCTGAGACAGCTAGCCGCTCGTGGACGTGGCAAAGGTGGACACTCTGGTGGATTTCGAGGGAGTCGAAACCTTGAAAGAAGTTTCAGCTCTCGACCCCAGTGTTCGCCACCAAAGCGCCAAGCCGACGGGGAAAACTGGGATAACGAAAGGTCCCCGATGCGTAAAAAATGCGGCAGCAATAGTTCGCTTGGTGGCGGCAGCCCACGAGGTGGTTCTCCTAAAAGAGACTTCAAGCAGAAGCGTGGAGGTGGAAGAGCTGATCGTGGCAGGGGCTTCAGCCAAGGTAATAAGGTCAAAGGTATGTGCACTGATTTGAAAATAAATGGTAATTTAATAGCTGATTCAACGACTAACATTGACGATAATATTTTGCTTGAATCATTAATATTTATGATAATTTAAAAAACGACATTTTTTTAAAAGGACAGTTCGAAGAACCTTTCTGGACTGTACAGTTGAAAGTTAACAATTCAAATAAAAGTTGTGAAGAAATTCGCGTTTTTATAACTGAAAATAAAACTGAATGTAATTATTTTACTCGAAGCAAAAGGTTAGACTCTTCAGAAGGTGTGGAAATACAAAACCTTGAGTCTGTTAAGAATATAAATTTAAATTTAAATTCTGTTGAGAATGTTGAAGAAATCGTGAATAGTGTGAGTGATTCTATTAGTCAAGAGAGTACTTTCCAAATTGAAAATAACAATTCACTTACTATCGTAAAAGATAGATAAATCAGCTCGATAGCGCAGAGAACATTCAAGATTCGAGAATAAATCTTTCGGAAAAAGAGTTAAGTTATAAAGCTAACAGAATTAGCACAGTGCTTTTATGGCACGTAAGACTAGGTCATGTGGGATTTGAAAAGATAAAAACAGTTAGTTAAGATCTATCCGGAGATTAAAGATCTAAATATAACCAATTTTGATGAGAGCTTGAAAGAGGTGAAATTTGAAAAATGTCAAAATTAAATAAGTGAAAATTTTACAATAATCGTACTAGAGCAGATAGACTGTTACACACTATTGAAGCTAATACAATGGAACCGATTTGCCCTGCTTCATATCCCAAAGGTTATCGATTGATTGTAGTTTACGTTGACAATTATTCGCGGTTAGCGATGGCGTATGCGTTAAAGCATAAAAGCGAGGTGGCAGAAGCACTTGACTCGTTTATTGAAATGGCAAGAAATCGTCACGGTACAGATCTCAAGGTTTTCTATCTCGAATGTGACCAAGGGACCGAATTTACTGGGCAGCAAACTCTTGAAGTATTGAGAAAATATGGAGCAGAGTCGAGGATAGTCTGGCCCGTGACACCTCAGCTCAACGGTGTAAGCGAGCGTTTCAATTAATCGATACAAAAACGTGTTCGTGTGTATCTATTCAATTCGAGACTTCCCGCTAACGCGTGTGACTTAAGAGCTGCAACCTTTACTTATAATTTAACGCGTTTGCAAAAGTAAACAATAAACCCGAAACAAATTTCGGAGCGAGATTCGGTGGGTTGCACGTATACGAGTTATCTCTTGTTGCGGCCTGAAGATGGAAAAATATATGAAAGCCGGAATATGTCTTTAATTGAACGTTAAGTTTATGGTGACGCGTTTAATCAAATTAAAAATTGGAAAATTAAAAACCATGTTATGAACGAAATAACTTGGTTTTCGAACGAAGAAAGGACGTCGGAATCGAGGGGGAAAACGAAGTTGTCGCAATCAAACGTAAACGTGGTAGACCACGATAGTCGGAGAAGTTAAAAGAACTCTAGAATAATTTGACTCAAACAATTTTGAGCCAGCTAACTGTGACGTGCAATATCATGCGTTGCTTGCGAGCTTGCACAGTGATCCGAAAACTTACCGCGCAGCAATGTCGATTCCTAAAAGCTCTCAGTGGAAAGAAACTTTTAGGAAAGATATCGATTCATTAAAGAAAAACTAAGTTTTTAGTCTTGTTAAGAGGCCCACTAAAGAAAGCTTAGGCGTTAAGCCAAATATAATCGACGTGAGATTGGCGTTGGAAAAAAATTAAATCCTGACGGTACAGCAGAGTTTAAAGCCCGATTAGTTTGTAAAGGTTTGAAGGACAGTAATAGCTACGATTTGCAAGAAACATACGCGCCGGTATCGCGATTGGTTCCAGTTAGAACGTTATTGGTAATGGTTAATAAATTTGGCATGATTTTACGACAACTGGATGTGAGAACAGCGTGTTTACACAGCCCCTTAAAGCAATTAGTTTTTATGGAAATTCTTGAAGGTTTTGGCTTTTTGGACGGAGAGAGAGAGGAATTGGTCTTGAAATTAGAAAATTCGTTGTATGGATTGAAAATTAGTCCGAAAAAATTGGAATGAGTATTTTACTCGTGTAGTCGAGAGTATGGACTCAAAGGATAGCGAAAGAGATCCTTATTTATTTACTCTCGTCACAAATAAAATCTACGTAGAACTTTTGTTGTACGCTGACGATATTTTACTTGCTGGAAACGATGAAAACGCCATGTGCGCTATAAAAGACAAACTTAGCAGTAAAGTAGACATGAAATTCTTAGGCGAGTCAAAGGAATTTCTAAGTATTAGCTTAAAGAGAAATAAAAAGGAAAAGGTGATAGAACTCAATCAAACTAAGTTTGTTAATAAAGTGTTAAATAAATTTGGCTTTGCGAGTGTAAAACCGCAGAAAATACCTATGGTTAAAAGTAAAGTTTTTCTCGACAAAAAAAAAAGAATGAGAGGACGAACCTACGAAAGCGAACGCCGTGAATGTTAGACAGTACAGATAAATAACCGGTTCACTTCTTTACTCGTGTAATGTGACTAGACCAGTGACTAGACTAGTTGAATGGGATGTGAGAGTGAGTCTTTAGGTATCTGAAACACACAGTCGATTATTCACTGGTTTACACAGGTAAAGGTGATATACTTGAGGGATACTCAGACGCGAGCTTTGCGGATTGTAAGGGTTGCGTTACCACGTGCGGTTTTGCTATTAAGTTATTTGTCGATACGATTGCGTGGTGAACATTGAAACAGCAATCAGTTGCTCTCTCAGCTTGTCAAGCTATATTTCAATGAGTCACACTTGTCGAGAGATAGTAGCAATTTATTTATCGTTGAAAGAGATTACAATTCACGTAAATTTACCAGTCAGTTTGTGGTGCGATAACAAAGCTGCAGAAGCTTATACTAAAATGGAGAGTGGTACTAAATTAGGATACTTATCAGAGAAGAAAGAGCACTATATAAAAGAGTGCGTTAAGCGAAAATTTGTAGATGTCAAGTGGATAAGATCAAAGGAGCAAATCGCAGATATTTTTACGGAGCATTTGCCCTTTGAAACTCATGATAAACTAACTAAAATTATATTAAACGTTTGATTTCTGTTTGTCTTTAGATAAAACTTGCTAAAGTGGAGATTGACCAAAATTTAGAGTATCCTGATGAAAGCTGCTTCATAAAATAATTCTTTGTTTCTTGATCATTAAGATAAAAATGTACCTGTTTAGGTTACGTACTTTAATAAATAAATAGATTGAGCGCTTTCGTCGGGAGGGAGTGTTTGAATACATTATTTATATTGAGCGACTCATGCGCCAACTATGCGGGCGGCAAGCCGCTTTCTTCCGTCGTGACCAGCGGGCCACCAGTCTGTCGCTAAACGTTGTTGAGCAGAGTCGTACTGTTTGAGTGTATTAAATAATGTTCTTTGCCATTTCAATATTGCATTGTATTTATTTGTCTGCACCTTAACCAATTTCATCAGTTCTAAATCAAGAAATTATTTAATGTGTAGCTATGGCTAGCCACGTAGCTTTTCTGAATGAATAGCGAATATCTTGTTGGACAAATAGACACCTCGTAAAATTAATTAAATATCGTAAAATCAGTGACGCCAGTGAATTCCCGAAAATTTCCTGAAATATTTTGAAATCTGCAGAAGTCACGCGATGTCGCTTGAATTCAATTGGAGTCATTTCAAATCTCCTGAAATATCTGATGTAATCTGAATTCACATCAACTCACATGAATTCACCTGAAGTCATTTAAAATCTCCTGAAGTCAGTGCAATCTTCTGAAGTCATTGAAATATTCTGATGTATCTTGAAGAGAGAAGTAGGTGTACACCATCCGTCAAGTTGTCAACCCCTCAATTTCGAATTTTTTTCATAACAAGGTTTTCTAGTTGATTCCGCATAAAAATTAGGCAGCCAACACAGCCAAAAACATTGAAATAAATAAAATGAACTATTTCTTATTATAAGAAAAACTCACTCTTTCAGCGCCGATTATATTTTTTAGTTTGTTTCGATACTTGTTAATAATTTAGTTGATGTTATTGTTTCTCTTGTGATTGACCTTCAGGTTTCATTGATCATAACATGGTCTCCGCCCAATGCTTATTCTCCTCAAAGTTTTCCCTCTGTTTTTGAGTTTCGCGTACTACCTTTTCGTGGTGTGGGAACTCAGGTAGTAGCGTGAGGATTCTTTTGTTGAGCAGACTAGGACCCTTTTGCTGCTCTGCTCAGTTTCTATCAAGGTGTAGGCTGGTGTGGCCATTTTTCGGTAGTTGCGACAATCAGTAATCAAATGTGCGTCTTCTCGAGAACTCAGGTATTGAAGTCCTTGAATTAAAGTCAGTGGCTCTTTAAGTCCCAATTATTTGCTCAGTGATTTTCCGACTGGATCGTCTTCCGGTGTTGTGGGAAGGGACGAGTCGGATGACGTATCACCTCCGGTCGCGTCGGGATCGATCGTTCCGTGAACGATCGTGGTAGTAGCTTCCGGAGGCTACATCTGTGCCAATTTTCTCAAACAACTAAAACCTTTTTATGGACACCAAGGGAGTGCTTCTTTGGACATACACGGGGACTCGTATCCCGGACTCAATCGATAAAAGGTATTTAGCGGTTAATGATAACGATGGTAAATTGTCTTTTTCCTTTTCGTCGACTTTGGCATGACCGAGCATGATTCCCTCACTACCCCACGCCAGTCCGGATTAATTCAAAACATTTTGGTCCTTCGAGCCGGATAGTGGGTTGGCGAGGGGAGCATGAACTTGAAGTAAGCTTTTTGAAATTTCATAGTTCTAGTAAATTATTTGACGTTTTGAAGAATGCAATGCTATTAATGTATTTCGAAAGAGTTTTTAATAGGAAAAATATCCTACGTATATGGAATGACATTTTTCTTTGAAAAAAGGAACGCCTTTCAACATCGAGTTTAAAAAATAGACTGAGCTTGCAATAAATTATGTTAGTAAAATATCGCATGAATTATACCGAATAAAAGTTCACGTAGATGCTTATTATTTATCTCATTTTGGTCAGATTTTCAATACTGTCCGAATTTTGTTAATTCTTAGTGGAAAAATGTATCCAATCACTTAAAATGTCATTATAATTACATGACGTGCAATTTTGAACAATATCGATCCGGAATTCTTGCGGGTTGCATACTTTGCTGAAACTTTGGAGTTCAGCCTTGAAGCTTTCAATTTAAGTATGCAATTTGAACTATTCTCAGGACTTTGATTGTTTGGATTGAAATGTCTACCAAACTTGACATTCTGTGTTTTAACACTGTACATTTAAAAATTTAATTTTGAAGGTAATAACTTTAAAAAATATAATATTTAATTTGTTAAATTATTCGTATATTGTGAATTCAAAACTATACAGGTTCGGATTCTTATTTTCACAATATTTAATTTTTTGTAGGCTGTTAAGGTTTCGAAATTTCTAGATATTCGTAGAAATATTTTAATCTTTTGAAAATCAATGATAAGACAGGAACGTTTTAGCAAGAAAAATTAAAGCTTAAAGGAAAGAACGTATTGAACAGATACGCAGTTTATTGAGATCTTACTGAGAAATTCATTATTCTCATAATTTTATAGTTATTTTCATAGACGTCAATTTTGTTCATTGTTTCAGGAGACTGGAACACTCTTCCTCAAGGTTTATGTTTAATTTATGTTTAAAAGCATCTTTTGAATATCTTGGAACTTGATTGACTGTGTGATTGTTTTCAACATTGCAAACGTTTCGCGACAGGCTCTCAGGCATGACAAACTGACTCACTGACTGTGTGATGGTTCGCAACATTGCGAACGCCTCGAGAATGGCTCTCAGGCATGACAAACTGACTCACTGACTGTGTGATTGTTCTCAACATTGCAAACGTCTCGAGACAGGCTCTCAGACATGATAACCACAATGCGAGTGGATTGTTTGCAACATTGCGAACGCCTAGAGACAGGCTCTCCGGGATGACAAACTGACTCACTGACTGTGTGATGGTTCGCAACATTGCGAACGCCTCGAGAAAGGCTCTCAGGCATGACAAACTGACTCACTGACTATGTGATGTTTCG